>AWOL01S0061342.1:0-11890 GCA_000715115.1 Nicotiana otophora
GAGATCTTGTAAATGGCCTTGGAGCTTCCAAAACTCTATCCTTGTCCTTGATGCTATCATAAACACTTGGCCTTTGCATGCTGCTAACATCGTTAGAGGATCATTACTTGAATCCACTTCACCCAATCTTCTTTGGCTTTCCTCCTGAACTACAACTGCATATGCTTGATTAACACTCAAAACTGGCCTTTTCAGTAGAACATCACTCCTAACATGGCTATAACTCCCATTCAGTCCTATTAGAAATTACAACATCCTTTGTCTTACTAGGTGTTCTACATAAGGTCGTGATTCCTCACAGTCACATAAAGGTAAATGTGCTAATATGTCTAATTCATCCCATAACTCTTTCAATTTTGAAAAATAACTTGTGACAGAGTCCATACCTTGTCTTAGGGTTGCAATGTGTGTCCACAAATGGTAAATCCTAGTCAAATTAGACTTATCAAATCTCTCCTTGAATTCGTTCCAAACCTTCCTTGCACTAGAGGCATACATGATAATAGGTACCAATTCTACCGAAACAGTGCTACTCAACTATGACACCACAACTGCATTGCATCTTTCCCATTGTGTGTCCAAATCACCTATGTAAGAGATTTTGACACAAGTGCCATCCATGAACCCTGTGAGTTTGAGCAAGATTAAAGTTGTTCCTGGTACATCAGAATCCTTTAGGAACCATGGATGATTGTGAGGCAGATTTGCAATCTCATCGTCTGCCATTGCTGAACCCAGGTCAAGCTTCGAAGAACAGAATCGCGAAACAACTCTAATCCAGTAATCAGCGCTCTGATACCATGTTAGAACTTGAATTATCAGCTCATCATCTATGAATCTACAACATGCAATGAATCGAGATGAAGGATTAAAGGAAACTTCCAGAGAGAGAAACAGTGGAGAGAAGTATGAGTTTTTTCATCATAGCAGAGAAGAGATGAAAATGAATTAGTGTTACTAATTCTGGGAGGTGCACTATTTAACAACTAACTCACGTGCACTTCACTCCCTTCTAACTAACTCTCTAATATTTACTAATTATAAATTGACCTCTATAGTTTTGATATAGATCCTCTCAAAAAACAGTATGCATGTATTCTGCTAGTGAAGAACACACGAGAATGTTATTGGCCAAATAAAAATGGGACTGATTAGTTTAGAAAAATATTTTCCAATACAATATTCTTCTTGAAAACCTTTAAGTATGTATTGGAACAAAATTTGAGTTAAAATTTTTAAAACTATCTAAAGAAGAAGTTCCCGATTTAGATTCATTGCGAACTCATTCCAATTTCAAGAACACGAATATGTATGAGTTAAATAGTGTATTTTTTATATCCCATTTTATGTAATATATTTTTCTTGTTAGTGTCAAAGAAAAAATGTTACGTATAGTATTTCTTTTCTGAAAACTATTTAATTTTAATACTTTATTTTACCTTTAATAACATAACTTGTTGGGATTGCTCGCTTAGAAAAATGTAGAACCCTTAATACTATTTATCTAAAAGAATACTTTTGATATTTTGTATACGGAGTATTAATTCTTTAGACGGTGTGTCTAATACCATCACATAAAAATGGGCGGAAGGTAGGGCTGTGCATAATTTGGTAAATACCGAATTATCGTACCGATATCGAAAATTTTGGTATTTGATATTTTAGTATTCGGTATGGTCTTTGGTTTAAGTTTTGAAAAAAATTGCTATTTGGTATGGTATTTTGTATTTTAAAATAAAATACTGATACCGTACTAATATATCTATTATATTTCACAATACACATATTATTAATTATAACATAAATATAAAAAATTTAAAATTTTACTTTTTTTTATTTTCTAAGTTCATCAATTAACTCTAAGCAAGTAACAAAACATTTCTAATGATCAAATTTATTCCTTTATGTACAGTTTTCTCTCTCTGGGTTGATATTTGTTGATTTTGGACAAAACTTTTGTCAACAAATATTTTTAATTTTGTACTTCTAGGTACTTTAATTAAGAATATTACAGTTTATGACTCTATGCTCTAGTTAGTATTCAAACCGAATAAACCGAAGTTATTGAACCGAATAAACTGAAATAGAAAAGAGAAAAATCGAACTATACCGAATTTAATTAGGTATGATATTGGTATAACATTTTAAGAAACTAAATAATAAAAATACCGAATCAAAATATCTAAATACCGTATCGTACCGACCGACGAACACCCTAACGGGAGGAGTAGTAAGGGAAAAAAATGAGAAAAAGAAAATGCTTACTGGTGGTTGCAAATACAAGGTAAAGCGAACTAAAAAAATTAAAACGTCAAAGAAAACAGACCGTTCGACTGCAATGTAGACCTACCCAACCCTTGAACTAAATGCCGAGAAGATGAAAATCCAATCATATTTGAATGAATAATCAGATTATTCAACTGTCAGTCCACACATTTTAAAATAATTAAAATATGCGCCTGTAAGTATCACAAAATTCCATCAGAAACCCCTTTTAGCACACACTGAAGACACTCTCCCATGTTGTCGTTAGCATGCTTCGCTCCGCCTAGAAAAACAACCCACCCGTGTTCGTGTTCGTGTCCGTGTCGTCGTCTCTATTCTCGAAACCCTCTTTTTGTTTATTACTGATTGGATCCTAGTAATATTGTTCTGTCCTTTTGTGTGTTTACGTTAGAATGTGACAAAATAAGAGACAAAGTAGAAGAACAATGGAAGAAGCATGAGTAGGACTGACATATTACCTGAAATTTTCAGTGTTGTAATTCCAAATGGCCCAATTCATCTGGGTTATTCTCGTGCATTGTTTTTCAGTTTAATAATTTTGGGCCAAAATTTTTGTAATCCCAACTTCTATTTTGTATGACTAATTACTCTAATGCAAGAAAGAAAATTACAAATTTATGCTTGTTTGTATTTTCTTTCTTTGCTGGCATATGGATTAGTATCGACATTATCGATGAGGTTTGGAATCTTTGGATTAACACGTCTCAAAAAAGGAGATTAAAAGCATTAATAGAAAGTTAACTGTGGATAAGAGGAGAGTAAAAGAGTGGATTTTGATGCATTGAATGATTTATTTTCGGCAAAAACGAAGCTCAAATTGGGCGTTAAGAAGCAAATGGGGTTATTAGCTTCTGAAGACATAAACTTGAAGAAGACAAATTTGAGAATGGAGAAGAACGGAACAATGAAGAAAGCTAACAATGCTTCATTTGGGGGCTGTAGAATTTTGAAGTATCTGTGCATGTCACCAAAGTCTAAAGTTGATAATGGCTCTAGCAGAACTTCTGGTATAAATTCCTTTCAATGTTCTTTTTTAGTTTTTTTTTTCCCTTTTAATCTTCTTGAAAATAACCCGCTTGTATGGCATTTCTTTTATAGCTGATTTGGTTTTCCTTGTCATGTTGATAACACCATTTTCTTTGGGCAGCTTAAGTTCTTTTGCTTCAAATAATAATGCTGTATCTCTAGCAAATGGGGTTTATTTAGTCACATCATGATGGTAAAAGCAGTTCATTTTTGCATGGTCAGTATTAAATCCATTGATGTTCAATGTGCTTCCATGAGATAAACTTGATTAGCATTGACATTGTGAATGGAGAATGGTTATTCTTTGAACCAATTAACCTACCTGACTACGGCCGCCCCCTCCTTCAGCGCGCCCACACACACACCCCCCCAGAAAAAAAGGGAAAAAAAAAGCTGAAAGATGCAACTTTTTCCCTGCTTAGGAACTCTTTAAAGTTTGTCGAACCCTAAAGCAAAGTAGGAGCACCATCATTGAGTCTCCAAATAAGGGGGAAACCACTTCAGTGTTTTTCTCGTCAGGGAATTTTTTACCTCATCTGAATATGTCAACTGTCATTTACTAAATGTCCATCTCCAACACATGTCTTAGCATGTTGGTGGGAGATCTGTTTTACAGTGAAATGCCTAAATCAGTTGTGTCCGTGTTAACAGAGAGGGGATGATATATCTGATGAATTTTGAGTTATTTTCTTCTGTAAATATGCTAAAGAATAAGATCATGTTCTACTCCTAATATTCATGTGAGAATTAGTTTTCTTATGTGGTTAATAAGCAGCTTTATATGTGTGCATAAAGCTTTACTTTGGAATTTGGCACCATTGCTCATAGTTTTTGAATGTTCCAACTAAATCTTCAGATGAGACCACCAGAGATCCTCCCGTTGCTCCAACTTTGTCATCTTCGACAACCAGTGATGTCGAATCATCTACTCCAACCACTCCTAATAGAGGCAAGGAACTGGAAATCGCTTCCCAGCTTCGAAACTTTGCTTTTAATGAGCTGAAGTTGGCAACAAGGAACTTCAAACGTGAAAGTCTTCTTGGAGTGGGCGGCTTTGGCCCTGTTTACAAAGGGTGGATCAATGAGAATGGAAGTTCACCAGTGAAACCCGGCACTGGACTTCCTGTTGCAGTAAAGACTCTCAATAAAAATGGACTTCAGGGTCATAAAGAGTGGCTCGTATGTGACTTTCTTGATTTTGTCTTCATTTTCTGGACTTTGAAGGTCTAATGCTGTATTTATTTTATTTATGTCCATTTACAAGTTATCGTCGTTTGACAGGCTGAAGTAAACTTTCTTGGCAATCTCCACCATCAGAATTTGGTTAAATTAGTTGGTTATTGCATGGAAGACGATCAGAGGCTGCTCGTCTATGAGTTTATGGCTCGTGGAAGTTTGGAGAACCACTTATTCAGAAGTATGTTCCACGTTATACCTGTGCTTTTCTGTATGTTTTGCTTGACAATTAGCATTTTCTGCGTAAATCTCTTCCATAATAGAATATGTAGCATAGAAGTTCTCCATTAGGCTGCGTTAGTGGTAAAAATGTTTAAAGATTATGTTTTATATTGTTCGTTTTAGATTGTTCTATGCACTTACTACTCCTTACGGGCTTATGAATCATCTTTGGCCGACTAGTATCTTTATTTTTTATGCATTTGATATTAACCCTAACTTAGTTTCAGAATTTACTTGCAATCATAAATTATTACGCTTTGATGGTTAGGAAATTGCTGCATTATGGCATCTTTCTAATTTTGTTTTGAGTTTTCTTTTTGGTGTTCTGTAGCAAAACTAGAGGAAGATATGATAGATTTTGACTAGAAAAAGATTGTACCAACTAACATTCTGCTATCCATCTAAGATTGGTTTAACATATTACAAGCAGTTGGTACAAGAATTAATAACTCATCTGATTTGAAGTAAAATTGCATTTAGGTGTTATCACCAGGTTTGTCCAGAAACTTACTAATATTAGGTTTTGGTGCATAAAATTAACTAAAGTGCATGTAGGAGGTCTTTTCTTTATTCACCTTGTAAATATTCTACTCGTTTACCAAAGACAGATTAGTGGATGAGATTAATAAACAGACAGAGCTGTTAAGTTGCATCTAGCTAGAACAACCAAGCTAAGCAAGATACTTAGTACAACTTTCAGATATAAAAATTTGTACAAGATTACACATTAGATGCATTCATTCCCTGCCATTTAATGAGATCCCAAAATGGTTAATCACTTCTGATAAAATGGTTACCCTCTTGAAATTGCAATTTATACCTTACCTACTCCGACATGAGGTCGTGCATTCTCTAAACCGTACGTATTTAATGAATTCTAACTATTCTTCTGAAGGTATTTCTACTTATTAACATAATGTGAGCATTGATAAAGAGCATTTAGGCTCAACTTGCTGCATGGAAACCATAACCTATATGTTTGGATATGAATTAAAGCTCAGTTTGACGTGAACTACTGCCAAGCATGTTATATTGGAAATAGAAATATCATTAGGACTCTACTTTAATGGTAGAAAACCAGCTGAGATAGATATGCCCTAAATAGCTCCTACTCAAAACTGTACATAGAGTTTCCTCCTTATATGACTCCGCTAGTGATGGAGGTTTGTGATAGATAAGGATGAGGTAAAACTAAATAGTTGTAATTGTAACAATTATCCAATAGTTGTGCCTTAAATACCTTGCTTGAAAGGATGTACTTGACGATAGCTCATGCAGGAGCGTGGTAATAATGGTGTACGTTTGTACTTATCATGACAAGAGCGAGTTGTTCTAGTGGTGAGCACCCTCCACTTCCAACCAAGAGGTTGTGAGTTCGAGTCACCCCAAGAGCAAGGTGGGGAGTTCTTGGAGGGAGGGAGCCGGGGGTCTATCGGAAACAACCTCTCTACCCCAGGGTAGGGGTAAGGTCTGCGTACACACTACCCTCCCCATACCCCACTAGTGGGATTATAAAGGGTTATTGTTGTTGTTATTGTTGTTGTTTGTACTTATCATAATATTAATTTAAGTACTACAACATTATTATCGTTCTTGTTATTGTTATTGGTATGTGCACACTTGCACCATTAATAAGTACATCAAATTCAGGGTTATCAAAATAGGGTCAGCTTTTGGGGTCACAGGTAGTATGGGGGTAGTACGTTGAGGCTCATATTTCCAAACATCTATGCTAGAAGGAGATGACAGTACACAAGGCATGGAGGAGGCACGAAGGAGATGCTCTTTGAGACCTAAGATTTTGGAGGAACCTCATTGCAAAATTTCAAAACCTAGTTGAACAATTTTACAATATTAATACACCCAGGTAGTCAGGACTTGTGTAGATGGAGACCGGGAGCGACGGATCATTCCCGTTTCGATTATATTACCTTAAGCTCTTCGTCAAGGAAGAATTTCCCACACCTATCTATCTAGATACTGGCGGTGCCAAGAAATATTTGCTTCTTTACATGGCTCACAGTGAGGGGTGCAATCTTAATAGCGAAAAACTTGAGGAAGAGGAGGAACTACATCAATTGGTGTTTCACGTGTAAAATATCCGGATGTGAATAATCTCCTTTTGTATCGGTTGTATCTCGGTTATGGTGGGAGTTATTGAGGTAGTTCAACTTACGATGGACGATGGCAGGCATAATGAAGGAAGCATTTTCCAAAAAGAAGATAGAGAAGACGTAAGTCGTGGAAAATTGCTCCTCAAGCCCTCATGAGGTCCTTTGGAAAGAGAGAAGTATGAGTGCTTTTGAACTGATAGAGAGTGACTTTCAACATTTAAGGAATAGTCTTTTATCCCTAGGTTCATTTTAGAGCGCCCGTGAGGTTCCTGTCGTATGGATGATTGGGTATCTTTGCTAGAGACTCATATATTCTTATTATAGATTCTCTACCTTTTATACCGCTTATATACGGGAGTATTTCCACCATTAATGAAATTATTTTTACCTTATCAAATAATAATAATAATAATAATAATTATTATTATTATGGTTATTGTGTAACAATTTGTGTATGCATGCTAAATTTTGCATTTGGCTTCAAAGAGGCAGAGGTCATATTGGTGGCCTGTACAAGCTAGCAAGGGGTTGGCATGCAACATTAGTGGATGAGAAATGGAAGGTTGGGAAAAAATTTAGTATGGTAGGGTCCACATGGAAAATCTGCATTAAGTTAGTGTGAATCGCTTGAATAGAAGTACAATGATGGATAATTCAGAAGATTTAATATTTCTGTCTATGAAAGATGTGAAATGGTACTTCTATTAGAGAGCTTAAAGGATGAACATATCTAATTCAAAACTAGTGATGTCTAACTAGTACCAAGGTGATGAAAAGACATGTGAGGGTAATATCAGAAGCAGGTGACATTAGTGTTGACTGGTGAGAAATTTAGGTTATGTACGTAATGCGTTAAATGAGTGAGACTATAGATGGATTTGATTTTAGCTAACCGTTAGTAGTCCTTTTCCCAACCCGACCTCAGCTTTAAAGGGCTCATGCAAGATATTGATAATATTTCTTGGAATTATGCATTTCTGCCTTTTTGGGGTGTTGCTATAACTTTGAACAGTTTTGCATGAAACTAACTAGAAACTAGAAGGAAAAGATGAGACTTTAGTTATAGGTCTTATTGAGTGCCTCCTGGGACTTGGCCAATAAGTTATGCCTGTCATAGGGTTTCATCTGTAGAATTTGATTTTTCGTATTCAGATTGTTCTAAAGTTACTTGCGAACCTTGTAATTGTTTGTATTTTGTCCCTAATGTGCATAACTTTGTATAATGGATTGAATTCATGCTGTTTTTTCTGAAAATGAAAAAAGAATTCTAATCATCCTTGTACTGTGTGAAGATACACCACTACCTTGCAAAATATGCTTCCTTTGGTTGATTCAAAATGTTGTCCACCTCATTTGAATAGAAAGATTTCTCCTTTAAATCATTTATCTTTAGTTTCTTCTACTTTGAATATCAGCCTGCTAAACCTTATAAATTTCACATGACCTTAAAGCCTACTCTGAGGTTCCCCTCCCTCCAAAGTATCATATTATCTGGAATCTTCTTATTATTTCCATACTTGGCCGTAATGGTATCTGCAGAATCGGAGCAGAGATGGTAGGTATATCATAATTTATTGCTGTCATCCAGTTATATACGTAGTTTTCCGTTCCGTGACCATAAGAGGACTGCATTTACCTCTACATTACTTTGTTTTCTATACAGATGAACCACTTAGATATGTTATATCAACTCATCAGCTTTTTGTAGTTCTTATTGCATATTTTACGTTTATGTCAGTTCTTTCTACTCTCTGTCTACTTCCCATATTCTCTTTCTATGTTCTGCAGGGTCCATGCCTCTTCCTTGGTGCGTCCGGATGAAAATAGCATTAGGGGCAGCACAGGGCCTTGCCTATCTTCATGAAGAAGCTGAAAAACCAGTTATATATAGAGATTTTAAAGCATCGAACGTCTTATTAGATGCGGTAATTATTTTAAATTCTTGACACACTATGAATCTTCTCTGCATATCCCCATAGTTACTACTTTGATATATTCAAATATCTTTCTATTATTGTTACTGTCATTCCAGAACTACAACGCGAAGCTTTCAGACTTTGGGCTGGCCAGAGATGGCCCTGAGGGCGATAAGACGCATGTTTCAACCCGTGTAATGGGAACATATGGCTACGCTGCTCCAGAGTATGTGATGACTGGTAAGTTGAAAATTATCTTCCTTTTTTTTCTTTTCTTTTTTTCTTCTTCTTTTCAAACTGTGCTGTCCTTGGGAAAACAATGCATTTCTCAGGCTTTGTGCAAGCTTCAAATCTTTTGCTATGGTAGTATTCCAAGAAAGTCTTTTCAAGGTTCAGATTTTATTGGAGAAGGAAAGGTGCTTTTGGAATCTGCAGCCATTAATTAACTCCTTTTTTAATGAGGTTGACACTAGGGAGGAGGTAATTTAGTCCCCCAATGTATGGCCGGGATTGAATTATGAAGGAATACACAGATCCCATTGTTGAACTTATGTTAGTTTGTTATAGGAATACATGGCCCATGGATTGGAGAGGGAAATGTAGTTTTGATTTTTTATTCTTGGATAGGGTAAACCAAGTTGTGCTTATTAAATGGTAGGGCCAAAATTCAACCTCGTGATCTTGTACCCAAATTAGACCGCCTATTCTTTTCCTTGCTTTCTTTCTAATCTTTCCTTTTTCTCCCTTCGTCAGAGGGGGTAGGGGATGGGATTTAAAGTACGAAAAGATGTTTACTCACATGTCCTAAAGATATAATGGCATGAAGTACTGGTTATATTTGGCCTTTTATAGGAGGTTTTCATATTTATTGAGCTGCCATATCCTGTGCTGCAATCGACAGTACTAAATACAAGACACTCATAATTACCTTAAAGTTGGTCATTATGTAGTGCATCACGAGTAAAGATTCCATTTTTATTCATACGTTCACTATACAGTAGAAAATATAGGACACCAATAAATTACTTATATTTATTTGGCTGTAATCCCAGAACCATATCAATGTTTGGTCTCCGCTGTTCAGAGTTTCATGCTTCAGGGGTGTCAAGTATTATGATATTAGCAGCAATATGCTAGATACAGGACGATTAGCCCTGCGGAACAATTTTATTTAAACACCATAGAATTGCTATTGTTGTAAGTAGGATAATCTCTTGATGGTTTTGCAGTATATTACCTGATTATTGACACTATTATACTTTTGGCAGGGCATCTGTCAATGAAAAGTGATGTATATAGCTTTGGAGTGGTTTTCCTTGAGATACTGACTGGCCGAAGAGCCATGGACAAGAGCAGGCCAAGGGGTGAACATAACTTAGTGGCATGGGCAAAACCATTTCTTTCAGATAGGCATCAATTTTGTCAGATTATAGATCCTTGTCTCGAAGGCCACTTCTCAAAGAGAGGAGCATTTAGGTCTACTGAGATTGCAGCGCGCTGTCTTAGAAGGAGTGCCAAAAACAGACCTCATATGAGTGAAGTCGTTGAAATGCTGAAGCCTCTGCCTTTACTGAAAGACATTGCCAAATTTCCTGAAGTGCAAGTTAAAGATGTTGTCAACCCAAATGGCAAGAATATCAATAAAGTGCAAGCTGGGGTTGTAGCAAAGAGTAATGCAGCTCAGAGCCTCTCTTCACCAAATGGTTCGTATGCCTCAGCATCTAACTATACCCTCACTTACCAACCATAAAAAAGTTAACTAGGTTAACAGAGAAGCAACTTAGCGTTTGCTGTTTACTGGTTTCTTCTCAGCCTAGTCGTGCTGATGAAAAGATGTTATAGTATGCTGGAAGCAGAAGGGGAAACTTCAAGTGCATCCTTAAAGAAGAAACTTTATTTGATGCAACCTGTAACTAATTAGTATGCTTGTGCTTCCTTATCTAATTTGAAAACTGAGACTTCTTGATATGGAGATTAGACTTTTGTTTTGAAATGCAGGTCCAAGTGTTGGTCATCCATTTTGCTAATAGGTTTCAATAGTAATTTCTTTGTCACCTCCAGTATAAATCATTTCTATTGCCTACCTCACTATTCCTGATGATGATGGTGATGTGGGTGCATTCCATGAGACCGCCTTTCAGAAACTAATGATTTATGATCATATAGTTTTGGTTTATTTCATGCAGAGGCAGCATCAATGGTGGTTCGTGCAAGAGAAATTACAAATTGCAGTGTGACCCGAGATTTAGGATTGCTCCGTAAGCAATCTAGGGTGTATTTGGTAAGTCATTTTCTGATGTTTGGTTACTAGAAAATATTTTCCACTCAGAAATCAAGCACTAGAAAACATTTTCCATGGAGAATGACATCCGTTGTACCAAACACACTCATAGTGACTAGGATAACTATATCCTGAGCATTGACTCATGTTAGGGAGGCTGTAACCTTGGTTCTGTGAAATCCTTTAGGAATTTATTTTGCGTAGACACAGCTTCTTGGATGTCCTCCAAAGGAATATTACTAGAGCCTATATTCCGAAGTTACAAAATAAACTTCAGCAGCCATGAAATTGGCTCAGCTCTGCATTAATAGTAGATAATAGTAAAACCTATAGTTTAAGCATCAGTAACCAAATAATGTAAAGATATAACAAACAGAAGGTTTTGGTTGAACACTCTGCTTGCTACCCAGTTTCTGTTGCGACTTCGTATCAACAACTTTCTTTGGTGGTTGTGGAAGTGGCCTCCGAAAGCGAGAATTAAATAGGTAAACTGATTAGTTCGCATAACATAGTTTAAAAAGGTAAAATTTTGTTTCTAAAAATAATCAATGCATTTGTGTCCAGAATAAACTCGAAGATTAGTGAGTTGTACCTTTACCAATCTCATTTTGGAATGTAGCAATGGCTTTTTGTTTCTAATTGTGCTGTTTCACCTTCTTTAATACTCCATGATTTAGATTTTACTTCGACTAACTAGATTCATTAGTTGTTATTATGCAATGTATAATGTTTAGAAGGGTAGGAACAGAATTATGCCAACAACATATCTTATGCAAAACATGCCACCTATGAAAATGCAGACTATTTTT
>AWOL01S0061349.1:0-11612 GCA_000715115.1 Nicotiana otophora
AAAAGTAAGCATTGTCCCTAATGCTTAAAAATATAAGAGTGAAAAGAGAGAGGGTGAAGAAAATTCCTTATGGATCCTTGGATATATTAGTGTCCCCAGCAATATCATCTCCCATTAGGTCAACCAACTTATCATCAACATCATATCTAGGAGTGGTGGGAGTGGCATCACACGCACTGCCTCAGCAGTGTTGGCAGCATGGCATGGCTCATCAGACTGGCCAGCTAGTGCAACCTATGAAGATGGTGCATATGGATCTGGGATGGACTAGTCTGGGTCATGTAACAAATCAAAGGGTAGATCCCCAGCCGTCACAAGTCTGGTCACCTCCTTCCTGAGCTTGTCAACCGATCTCTTGCTTGCTTGGGACTTCCTCGTTTTCTTCACTTCTTTGGCCAACTCCTCAATAACAGACTTATGTTGTACCATAGTGTCCATGATCATCTTCTGGTTTTCCAAAATCTTCTTTAACTTCTCATCAAGATCATAGGAGACCTGTGGTACCTATATAGATGACTATGCTGCAACAATACAATATATGTTAGACAACTTTAAAGTAGTCATCTGCATCCAATTGTTGAGACTCGCCAATGTATTGAAGACTCATAGAGCAAACAATAGAGCTGTAAGCATGGGCACCGGCCTCAGAGCTGTAGCAGGGGCTGCCCTAGGGGTTATGGTAAGACCCGAGGGTGGTGGTAGAGGCATAGTAGTAGCACTAGAAGAGGGCTCAATAGAGGTAGATGGAATGTCAATTGTCTCGGTGACTACCACTCTCGGCTCATCAGACTAGCCTGTGGTGGTAGAAGGCTGAGTTCTCTTCTTTGGGTTTGTCGCATCCATCAACAAATACTAGTCAAATGTCTTCTTCGACTTCACCCTGGTGTCATATGATCTTGGATCTAACTTTTTATCAGTGAGGTACTCTGTGATAGTGTTAGGATAAGGGTAGGATGTGTTGGTATGTTGTGATACTAATGAAATGTTGGCCAACATCATGACACCCACATTAATTGGGTACCTGGCCATGATAAATGCCACAAGAACATCACGAGGAAGAGGAAGGTGAGTGTCATTCTTGCACAGATCCAGTCTACTACTGTCACGCCCCAAAACCGAGGAGAGTGACCAGCGCTCAACCGAGTAAACCCAGCCGAGAAAGCCTATTATATTTCATTCTACCCAAATTCATCCTTGAATAAAGACGAGATGTACTCCGTTAATCAAATACTGAAGAGATTTCATTAACCGCTTCCATTTCATTCCTATTAACAACATCATTCAATATTTCAAAAATAGTACGAGTTTATAGATTTAATGAAAAACATGTTGCCAAATACCAACAGTTATAATCCAATTACCAACATCAAATACCACCCAAAACCCTGTCTACGGAGCTTCTAAGTACAAATGAAAAGTAATATGGAAATGCCAGCAACAAGGCCCCGGCTATACCTCAACCACAAAGTACATGAGAAACAAAAGATACATGACCCCGAAATGAAGTAGGCCTCACCAAATCAGCTGAAACGAGTGTGCTGGTATCACTAACCAATGCCACCTACTATAGAACCACCTGCATCCATTCAAGATGTAGCGCCCCCGGCAAAAGGGTCGGTAGTACTGTCAAATAGCACTAGTATGTATAGCTAGAAATCCTCTTTCAAAATAGAATGCTCATATGATCTATACGTAGAACACATAATATAATGTAATTGAAACAACCTATACAAACAAGGACAATGAAAGGGGCACATGTTTTCTTCATTAATAATGTGTCTCACTAGACCGTCCTTAGTGTTCACCTATAAGATTATACACTTATGCGTTTCATAGACGGTCCATAGTGTTTATTCATATCGTACACCTATACTTCTTATACACAATGCACCTATGCATTTCATAGACCGTCCACAAGATTGTATAACACAATATACCTATGCGTTTCATAGACCGCCCATAGGGTTCCATACACAATATACCTATGCATTTCATAGACCGTCCATAGGATTCCATACACAATACACCTATGCGTTTCATAGACCGTCCATAGGGTTCCATACACAATATACCCATGTGTTTGATAGACCGTCCATAGGGTTCCATACACAATACACCTATGCATTTCATAGACCGTCCATAGGGTTCCGTACATAATATACCTATGGGTTTCATAGACCGTCCATAGGCTTCCATACAACACCTCATAATTCGCATATTAGCAAACGACAACATTTCATGTTCATACTATCACTTACTTGTACTTGCCATGCATGATAACAGGACATCAAGAACATTTAAAATATGTAGGAACACCTTAGCCTCTCCTCATGAGAGCGTAGGAGCTTATAGCATATTGGAAACAAAAGTACAAATACGTACATCTCATAACTTTCACACCACATATCACTTAATCCGTACTTTCAACCACTTATGACATTTTTATTTCATTGGCTCTCTTGGCCATATATATGATTCTTTATTCCTGGCGCAATGACCGTATTACATATTCCACACTTTCATTTATTCCCTTTCATAGATCAACATCATAATTATCAACAAGTAGAATATTCCAGAAATCACAACTTTAAGTTCATTAGTAATGAAGGCTTTAAACACAAGAGATTTCTATATAATAATTGGAGTAAAATGATTGGAAATCAAAGCACAAGTTGAAATAATGCATAATGTCTACTCACGAATATGTAAGAATGCAAAACACATTGCAAAATACTTACAAAGCATAGCATTAGCTAAAACAGCCACATATTGGCATCACTTGAATTCATAAGCTTTTAGCCAATTATATTATCGAAGTCAATTTTGGAATAGTTGAGTCAAAGCTCATTTCATAATGTTTCGCGCATTATTTCATTTCATTGGAACCATTGGCCACAAGTATAACTTTCACTTTTGGCACGTTGGCCACACTTTATATCCCCAATTCACTGATTTCACTTCCAACCATCTTTATAAGTTATCAACAATAAGACATTTCCAATCAAGACATTAGATACCCATATGAGCAATTAAGAGTCTTAAGAATATTGAGATTTTCTCAAACAATTTGGCATACTACCTTTCATTTGAAATATGATTCAAAGCCACATAATTTTAATACGCAACCCATACTTTGAAACACACGGGATCATTATGGAGTTCTATTCCAAGAGAGAAAGTTTAGCCAACATACCTCAAATTCTTTCCTTAATGATACTACAAGGATGAACTACACTAATAAACTTCAATATACAATAACAACATCGAATGACACCAATATTTGTAACAAATCCCATAGGTTCATTGTATTCATAAATATCATCACCAAGATTACCATTCATCTTCTCTCTTATTTTCTCAAATGTACTATCCATGCCATGAACTAAAGTTTTATAATCCAATCTTTCAACAATTAAAACTTGTAACAAATGCTTCAAATACTTCTAACTACTGATAATAAACGAGTTTGAAGCATTGGAATTACCTCTAGTAAATCAATCTTGAAAAATCACCACTTTGGTGATTTTTCTGTTCTTGAGGAATTGATGATGAAATCTAGTATTTAGATGTAAGAATGATGTTAGAACTCATGTGTATTGAGTAATAATAGACCCAAAATATCATTAACAATTTACCTTAGTTTATTGCACTTGTTTTGAGCTCAAAATCGCCCCTTCACCTCAAGAACCCTAACCCCCAAATACTCATAATACACCCCTTCCCCGGCCTTGTATTTATAGGCCAAGATTTCTGGGTTTTGGATGCGGCCCTGGATGCTTTGCATCCCCACTTCACTCCTCTTCGAAGCTCAGATGCAGACCTAGACTCTATGGCAGCACTTTACTGCCAGCCTCTCTTTCGGACGCGGCTTCGGATGCTTCGCATCCGCAGGCTCCTCCGCCAGCCTTTGTTTATTTTGTCATAACTTCTTGTAGGAATGTTCAAATGTAAAATGGTTTGAAGTGTTAGAAACTAGACTCGAAGACATTTAATTAGATAGGTCTTACCTCACATAACACCTTATATATATGTAGATATTCCTATCTACAATTTAGTCTTGTGCGTACTCATTTGGAACTTTAGTCTATCATGAAATGTCCAACTTGACTTGGACTTAGGGCTCTCCGACCCCACATCACTTATAATATGACTCGTACACTAATTATAATATCCAATTGATATCCATCATATTAATAGTCCTCATCTTCACACAAAATAATATAATTAGCGCACATCGACTCTCTTAATAGCGCTTAAGCACTTCGAAATTTTTCGGGGTGTATTATTCTCCCCCACTTATGATCATTCATCCTCGAATGTTTCACAAGTCACTTCTAAGAATAGAGTTATCCTTATACCTCCAACCATTATACATAGGAACTCATGAATACATCGATCTCATACTTTCTTTCCAAAATTTCAACTTACTTATGGCCCTTAAAATTTGGCAATCTTTACAAATTCGTAAAACATTCGGCAGAGTTTCCCCTATAACTGGGCTTGTCCACTTGCCAGAGAATCCCAGAAACACATCCTAACAACATATACATAATCCAACGACATAACACAATACAAAATAATGCCAATTGTGGCCTCACAAGCGATATATGGTATTACCAGAAGGGAACACGCTTTATATCATGGTACAAATGATACATAATTCATACAAGGTAACTCTTAGCATTTTCATACAGCACAACTTTATAAATACATGGCTATTCAAATAAATAAGGATATTTCTTCTTCGTTTCTTCCTCGGCTTCCCAGATTGCCTCTTCAACTTGCTAGTTTTGCCATAACACTTTCACGAAGGCAATTCTTTTATTTCTTAACTTTCATACTTACCGATAAATAATAGAAACTAGAATCTCTTCATAAGTCAATTCCTCATTAACCTCAATAACCTCTACCAGAATAATGAGTGTCAGATCACCAACTTCTTTCTTCAACATAGACACATGAAATACCGGGTGCACCAATGACATCTCAGGTGGTAGCTCAAGCTTGTACACCACCTCACCGACCCTCTGAATGTTTCTGTACGGTCCGACATACCTCAGACTTAGTTTCCCTTTTTTACCAGATCGCATTACACCCTTCATATATATTTAGCCTGAACAGGGCCTTTTCTAAAACTTGAGAGCCTCATATATTTGTCAACTATGACTTCTTGTTTTCCTTATAAGTGTATGACTTAGTCCATATGATTCCATTCTCGATGAGCAACTCACCTTATTCCCGGTATTGTAGTCACCAATAGTGTTTCCTAGTATTGCTGCCTAAGAGTTGTCATGTTAAACATGTTTGGTTCGTAACAAATATTCATCGTCTCTCAGTCTGTTTCAAACATTTTCCCTTTGGTTTAGACAATATGTTGGTACTATATTTCCTTTGTGACTGAAGCATTCACTCCCATCCTATTCTGCCCTTAATTCATAGTTAACAACCTTATTGTGCCACACACTTGTTTGCCTCCCATGAACTCGTAGTATTATTGTGCCTGGTTTGTTGAGTTTATCACACCACCACTTCATCTCCAACAGTCTCACTTTCCAATGCAATATATATACATGAACTCCCTCTAAATCTTTTAGTTGATATTTAGTGTCACTCAAGTCAGCTGCATTATAGTTGATCCTTTATATCTTCTATTAACACTTGTGCTATAGGCGAGTCCACCATTCTGATACGAACTATTTTGTGATAACCATGACCATTTCAATTTATAGATTTTCTTCTAATTCGTATCGCCTCATCCTTCATGGTTAGTGAATAGCTCTGCGCTCTTCCATGCATTACGTTGTCTTTTCCCTTAGTTGGGAATTCATCTTGCTCGCCTCTTGACACTTGTTGGGATATCCGTGGGAAAGTGTGTTAATTCGTGTATCACTTAACACTTCATTGTGTTCCATTTCCCCTGACTTTCTAACAAGTATAAAACCCTTTTGCAAACCCTGCTCTTAGTTTCTAGTATTGTTGACCCTGTCATGTATATTGCCACGTACGAAGAATTTACATTTCTTAACCTTCCACATTATTTTCGTACTAGTGGTTTATCATGTGCATATCCTCTTAGAGAATCACGTTACCTCTTACCACTTTTCTCGACTATACATGTCTTCAACAAAATATCCAAACATCATAGCTACATTGCCCAATTCTCGTTTCATTGAACTTAAGTAGCCTCACCATGGCCCTTCCCTCCCCACTTGGGGTGAATGTTTCACATTTCAACACAACTTTTGAATTTAGCAATTTGAGGAACACATGTNGTGTTTCCTAGTATTGCTGCCTAAGAGTTGTCATGTTAAACATGTTTGGTTCGTAACAAATATTCATCGTCTCTCAGTCTGTTTCAAACATTTTCCCTTTGGTTTAGACAATATGTTGGTACTATATTTCCTTTGTGACTGAAGCATTCACTCCCATCCTATTCTGCCCTTAATTCATAGTTAACAACCTTATTGTGCCACACACTTGTTTGCCTCCCATGAACTCGTAGTATTATTGTGCCTGGTTTGTTGAGTTTATCACACCACCACTTCATCTCCAACAGTCTCACTTTCCAATGCAATATATATACATGAACTCCCTCTAAATCTTTTAGTTGATATTTAGTGTCACTCAAGTCAGCTGCATTATAGTTGATCCTTTATATCTTCTATTAACACTTGTGCTATAGGCGAGTCCACCATTCTGATATGAACTATTTTGTGATAACCATGACCATTTCAATTTATAGATTTTCTTCTAATTCGTATCGCCTCATCCTTCATGGTTAGTGAATAGCTCTGCGCTCTTCCATGCATTACGTTGTCTTTTCCCTTAGTTGGGAATTCATCTTGCTCGCCTCTTGACACTTGTTGGGATATCCGTGGGAAAGTGTGTTAATTCGTGTATCACTTAACACTTCATTGTGTTCCATTTCCCCTGACTTTCTAACAAGTATAAAACCCTTTTGCAAACCCTGCTCTTAGTTTCTAGTATTGTTGACCCTGTCATGTATATTGCCACGTACGAAGAATTTACATTTCTTAACCTTCCACATTATTTTCGTACTAGTGGTTTATCATGTGCATATCCTCTTAGAGAATCACGTTACCTCTTACCACTTTTCTCGACTATACATGTCTTCAACAAAATATCCAAACATCATAGCTACATTGCCCAATTCTCGTTTCATTGAACTTAAGTAGCCTCACCATGGCCCTTCCCTCCCCACTTGGGGTGAATGTTTCACATTTCAACACAACTTTTGAATTTAGCAATTTGAGGAACACATGTTTCACATCTCTAGGCCTCCTGTATTATGATTGACTATTAGGGAGATTTAAGTCCCCATGGTATTAACCTCATAAGTTATCTACTCTTATTCAGCCACATAAGCTTAGGTTCTAAATCCCTCGTGTCAATATACTTTTTGTATTGCAACACCATTTCGCACATTCCTGGGATTTTTATAACATTCATAGTGCTAGGGTCTTCTCATTGTGGGTTGAATTGACTCTCCTTTCATAACGTCTTGTCTCCCGTGAGAGACGTACACATTTATCATTACTCTCCGAGATATGCCTTTTATATATCACGTGCCTATGTAACAAATCTATATCTTAGAATCATACACATAGTTCCCACACTATACATTTGTACTAGTTAAGCTTAGGTCTCATTAATCACGTCAATGCCTCTTTGGAGGTGGGTAATCACTTCTAGCACTCTTCTCATATAAAGTATGCTCATGGTACTATATACTTGTCTCATATGGTCATACCATTCGTTCAACATGATACATGTGCCATCTGTTTAATATTCAGGCCTTTACCCATTCGTCATGTCACATGACAACATTACATGGAATAAACCAAAAGAGCATTTAAACTTACCTTGAACCTCAACACATGTATTAGAGGAAGAACAATTTAACAATCAGTTTCATCACACGATTTAGAATATCAAAGAAGGGTATTATTACTAAATGTCCATGTAGCATCCTAATTATAGATGTGGTCGACAACACACTGATAATAAGGACTCTTCTAGACACAACTCCGAGACATCCTAGGACATTTTAAAAGCTTAGGCTCTGATACCAAGTTCATATGCCCCAAAACCGAGGAGCGCGACCGGCGCTCAACCGAGTGAACCCGGCCGAGCAAGCCTATTAGATTTCATTCTCCCAAAATTCATCCCTGAATAAAGAGGAGATGTCCTCCGTTAATGAAATACTGAAGAGATTTCATTAACCGCTTCCATTTCATTCCCATTGACAGCATCATTCAATATTTCCAAAATAGTACGAGTTTATAAATTTAATAAAAAACATGTTGCCAAATACCAACATTTCTAATCAGATTCTCAACATCAAATACCACCCACAACCTATCTACGGAGCCTCTAAGTACAAATGAAGAGTAATATGGAAATGCCGTCAATAAGGCCCCGACTATACCTCAATCTCAAAGTACATGAGAAACAAAAGATAAATGACCCCGAAATGAAGTGGGCTCACCAAATCAGCTGAAAAGAGTGTGCTGCTATCACTGATCAATGCCACCTATTATAGAAACACCTGCATCCATTAAAGATGCAGCGCCCCTGGCAAAAGGGACGTTATACTGTCGAATAGCACTAGTATGTATAGCTAGAAATCCTCTTTCAAAATAAAATGCCCATATATCTATACTTGGAACCCATAATACAATGTAATTGAAACAACCTATACAAACAAGGACAACGAAAGATGCACCTATTATCTGCATTAATAATTTGTCTCATTAGACCGCCCTTAGCGTTCACCTATCATATTATACACTTATGCGTTTCATAGACGGTCCATAGTGTTTATTCATACCGTACACCTATACTTCTTATACATAATGCACCTATGCCTTTCATAGACCGTCCACAGGATTTCATAACACAATATACCTATGAGTTTCAAAGACCGACCATAGGGTTCCATACATAATATACCTATGCGTTTCATAGACCGTCCATAGGATTCCATACACAATACACCTATGCATTTCATAGACTGTCCATATGGTTTCATACACAATATACCTATGCGTTTCATAGACTGTCCATAGGATTCCATACACAATACACCTATGCGTTTCATAGACCATCCATTGGGTTCCATACACGATATACCTATGCGTTTCATAGACCGTCCATAGGGCTACATATACAATACACCTATTCATTTCATTGACCTTCCATAGGGTTCCATACGCAATATACCTATGCATTTCATAGACCATCCATAGGGTTCCATACAATACCTCATAATTCTCATTTTAGCAAACGACCACAGTTCATGTTCATACTATCACTTACTTGTACTTGCCATGGATGATCACAGGACATCAAGAATATTTAAATTATGTAGGAACACCTTAGCCTCTCATCATGAGAGCATAGGAGTTTATAGCATATTGGAAATAAAAGTACAAATACTTACATCTCATAACCTTTCACACCACATATCACTTAATCCGTACTTTCAATCACTTACAATATTTTTATTTCATTGGCTTTCTTGGCCATACATATGATTCTTTATTCCTGGCCCAATGACCATATTTCATATTCCATACTTTCATTTATTCCCTTTCATAGATCATCATCATAATTATCAACAAGTAGAATATTCCGGAAATCACAACTTTACGTTTATTAGTAATAAAGGCTTTAAACACAAGAGATTTCTTTCCAATAAATAGAGTAAAATGATTTCTAATCGAAGCATATGTTAAAATCATACACAATTTCCACTCACGAATATGTAAGAACAAAAAACACATTGAAAAATACTTACAAAACATAGCATTAGCTAAAACAGCCACATATGGGCATCACTTGAGTTCATAAGCTTTTAGCCAATTATATTATCGATATCAATTTTGGAATAGTTGAGTCAAAGCTCATTTCATAATCTTTCTCACATTATTTCATTTCATTGGCACCATTGGCCCCAAGTATAACTTTCACTATTGGCATGTTGGCCACACTTTATATCCCCAATTCACTGATTTCACTTCCAACCATCTTTATAGGTTATCAACAATAAGACATTTCCAATCAAGACTTTAGGTACCCATATGAGCAATTAAGAGTCTTGTGAATATTGAGATTTTCTCACACAATTTGGCATACTAGCTTTCATTTGAAATACGATTCAAAGCCACAACATTTTAATATGCAACCCATATTTTGAAACTCACGGGAACATTATGGAGTTCAATTCCAAAAGAGAAAGTTTAGCCAACATACCTCAAATTCATCCCTTAATGATACTACAACGATTCACTACAGTAATAAACTTCAATTTACAATACCAACATCCAATGAGATCAATATTAGTAACAAATCCCATAGGTTCATTATATTCATAAATTTCATCGCCAAGATTACCATTCATCTTCTCTCTTATTTTCTCAAATGTACTATCCATGCCATGAACTAGAGTTTTATAATACAATCTTTCAACTATTAAAACTTGAAACAAATGCTTCAAGTACTTCTAACTACTCATAATAAACAAGTTTGAAGCATTGGAATTACCTCTAGTAAATCAATCTTGAAAAATCACCACTTTGGTGATTATTGTGTTCTTGAGGATTTGATGATGAAGTCTAGTATTTAGATGTACGAATGATGTTCGAACTCATGTATATTGAGTAATAATCAACCCAAAACATCATTAACAACTTACCTTAGTTGATTGGACTTGTTTTGAGCTCTAAATCGCCCCTTCACCTCAAGAACCCTAACCCCCAATTACTCAAACTATACCCCTTCCCCGGCCTTGTATTTATAGGCCGATATTTCTCGGTTTCGGATGTGGCCCTGGATGCTTCGCATCCCCACATCACTCCTCTTCGAAGCTCGGATGCGGACCTGGATGCTATGGCAGCACTTCACTGCCAGCCTCTCTTTCGGACGCGGCTTCGGATGCTTCGCATCCGCAGGCTCCTCCGCCAGCCTTTGGTAATATGGTCATAACTTCTTGTAGGAATGTTCAAATGACAAACGGTTTGAAGTGTTAGAAAATAGACTCGAAGATATTTAATTTGAGAGGTAACACCTTATATATATGTAGATATGCCTGTCCAAAGTTTAGTCTTATGCATACTCATTTCGAACTTTAGTCTATCTTGAAATGTCCAACTTGACTTGGACTTAAGGTTCTCCCTAGAACCCACATCACTTATAATATGACTCATACATTAATTATAATATCCAATTGATAACCATCTTATTAATAGTCTGTTACAACCCAAAGATCATGCCGTAAGTTAGTCGACGGAAATCCTAGAAGAGATTATCTTTGAGATCATAAGAAGTTAATCCTATTGGTCTTAAACTATACAAGGGTGTATAAGAGTGGTTAACAAGTATTAGAAGTTAAACGAATCAAGGATGTTGTAACCCGTATTTTCGGGTACGACTAGAGGTGATTAATTGTCCCAAGAGGTCATGTTTTAATTTANGATCATGCCGTAAGTTAGTCGACGGAAATCCTAGAAGAGATTATCTTTGAGATCATAAGAAGTTAATCCTATTGGTCTTAAACTATACAAGGGTGTATAAGAGTGGTTAACAAGTAT
>AWOL01S0061376.1:3073-17481 GCA_000715115.1 Nicotiana otophora
GGAAGGCATAAGAAGAGGTAAAGGGCGGCCTAAGAAGTATTGGGGAGAGGTGACCAGGTAGGATATGGCGAGGCTCCAGATTTTCGAGGACATGACACTTGATAGGAAGATGTGGAGGTCGAGTATTAGGGTTGTAGGTTAGGAGGTAGTTGAGTCGTGCCTTACTTCGTAATATGGTGGGACTAGCCATGTAGGGTTTTTGTCTAAGATAACTAGTGGGAATGCTATGGCTTACTATTTAGCTTTTCAGTGCAGGTCCTATTTACTAGATATCGCTTTTGCTTTACATCTTTCTTCTAGATTTCATAGTGTTCCTATTTTTCTTATGACTGTTGTGGTGATACTAATATTTACTAATATTGTCTCCCTTTACTTTGCATCTTTCTTCTGGATTTTATGGTGTTCATATTTATCCTATGATTGTTGTTGTGATACTAATATTGTCTTCCCTTTTTGCCCTTTTGTCTTTTTGTTTTATTTGTTTTTGAGCCAGGGTCTTTCAGAAACAGCCTCTCTACTCCTTCGGGGTAGGGATAAGGTCTGCGTGCACACTACCCTCCCTAGACCCCATTAGCGGAATTTTACTGGGTTGTTGTTATTGTTGTTATTGTATAATGGGAGGATGAGAGTAAAAGCACGTAGGGTGATGTCGTGTCATTTCATTTACATACCATATTTTTATATTATCATGTGTTCATAGCACGAAGGGTGCTTCCGTGTAGGCGAGAACGAGAGATATGCATTATGTGGTGATATCGATTCCTTATGTATACATTCATGCCTTTATCTTGAGTTGTTACTGTTGCACCTATATTTTCTATGTGACTTGATGTTGTTGTCATATCTGCATTTGTGCCGTTTCTCATTTGTTGCACTTTCGTATAAGCCTTCTACCATGTTATTCATGCATTATATTTGTTTAGCTTATAATGATCATGCTTTATTTCATGGTTGTTATATCTACATCTAAGCCTTCTACCATGTTAGCTAGTAAAATTTATGTTCCTCTATCTTAAATGTTATCATTACTTCTATGCCTTATATCTACTCTATTATTGTTGCCCATATGCACTGCATTGATCATTATTGCTTCCTGTGTATATCCCATTTTATTATTATTATTATTGGTATTTCTTTCACCTGGTTGGTACTGTTATACGTATGCTCGATGAGCAAGAGATAAATGCACAAAGGGTGTTGTCGTGCCAATTGATTTGACCTATATTCATATATTTGATAAGGATGAGATAAATGCACGAAGGGTATTGGTGTGCTATTTGATTTGATATCTTGAGTAAATTTCTCACACCATGAAAGTTATGAATTTACTATCGTGATTTCTTATATTAATTATTTACTGCCTCACATAATTGTTTTCTTTAACTCTTATATGTTATGTTCTAGAACTGTTTCTATTGCTAGTCTGTCGCACATGTTATAACAGTGAGTATCTTTTAATTAAAAAATCTCGTCACTACTTCAACGAGGTTAGACAATATACTTACTGGGTACATGAGGTCGGTTGTACGCATAATATACTTTTGCACCTTGCGTGCAGATTTTGGAGCTGGAGTCACTGTGTATGGCGGGAGCTGGTATTGAAGATATACCTGCATTTTGATTATAGCTACCACTTGTCCTTGGTAGATTTAGATTTTGATAATTTGTTAATGTAAACTTCAAACAGATGATGTATTTATTCGTACCAGTATCTATAAATTCTAAGTCTTAGAAGCTCATGATTTGTACTACCAGTCCTTGGGATTTGTATAGAAAGTTCAATTATTTTATCCATTCTCTCTTATTACTTGATTTGAGTTGTGTTGATTGTATTTGGCTTATCTAGCGGGCCGGGTTAGGTACCATCACAACTAGGCAGATTTTGGATTGTGACAGTAATATAATACTTAGTAATCTAACTGCAATAGACAACTTGGAATGCACTGAGCATTTATGCAACAGACAACTAGCTTACTCTAACTGCTTGAAGAAGCTCTTAGTCTCACTATTTGGTTTGGATTGATCCCCTAGGAACATCTCAAAAGCATCTCTCATCATTTCATTGAATCGAGAATTTTCAACATTCTTCTCCATTCTGGGACTACCCCTTCTGTAACAATCCGACCAGTCATTTTATGTATTTACACCCCGTTTTCTCTTTTTATGCTCCACATGTGTGTAATCGTGATTTTATGAGTTGATGGGTTGATTAGTTTCATTCCGGGAAGGTTTTGGGTTGATTTGGACCCTTTGGTTCTTGGCTTAGAAGCCTAAGTTGATTATGTTGACCAAAGTTTATTTTTTATGAAAATGATCCCGGAACGGTATTTTGATGGCTCCGATAGATTCATATCGTGACTTATGACTTGGGCGTATGCCCGGAATTAAATCGTGTTTTAACGTATTTTTGACTGAATTCGTGGGAAATTTAGTTTTTTCGTCAAAAGTTTCCGTTCACGTTTTTAGTAGTGATGTCAGTTAAATAACAAATGCCCTAATTGTAACATTTTCAGAAAGCACAACAAAGGAAAAAAAAAACAACAAAGAAACTTGTGGATCCTAAGAAATAAAGCCCCTTATATTGAGACATAATTTGACTTTTTGCGTATTAAAAAATTACTACTACTACACAAGTTACTAAAGTTGAACACAATGCCAATTAATTTTTTTTTTCTTCAAAAGGTTCACCATTACGATGGAAGAGTTAGGGAAGACTCCAACATGCATATATATATTCCAAAAATGACTATTATATGGAGGAGGATATTAACCTTAGCCTCGATTAGATGGTACAGATTGGTATAAACCATTCCAATGTGTATTTTCTTCACAACAAAATAACTTTGCTTGTGGAAGACTCCTCCTTATAAATTGTAGAGTACATGGCATCAGAAACTACGTACAATCTAGTCACTAGAACACTAAATATTGATAGCAGTATTAACAACTGCAGGAAATAGAGTCCACCCTTGCTCTTAGGGCCCACTAGGGTAAAACACAGTAATTTTAGTAATTACTGTAACTCTAGTATTCTCTATATAAATACAAATTACTGTGTACAATAAAAAATATACTCTCTACAGTATTTTCCTACACTAGTCTTCTCCTAAAGTGAGACAAGGGTTTAGATTGTGATATAGGGGCTTGCTCCGTCACAACGTGCCAACCACCACCGATCAGTGATTTCAGTCGCGGTTCATTCGTTACTTCCGCTTCCGCTACGCCAATAAGTAAGTTCTCATTTTACGGTTTATGCGCTATCTAATGTGTTTAGATTAACGTATTCTTTCATTGGTATCGGAGCCGTGGGCTGATTTTCTAGTCCAAAAAAATTATAGAATTGTTCTGATTTTCTATGAGGATCTTGAACTGTGTTTTTTTTCGTTATATCGTACAAATAGAGATAACAAATTAATTTTAAACACTGATTTTGAATAAAGTTTAGAATCAATATTTATATTATTTGTTCTTAATCTGGAGTTATAAAATCAGTTTTCAAGAACAAAAATACCTGTAGCTGCTTCAACACCACCGTCTGCCATTGTCAATCTCCACTGACAAGTGACAGTGAGTGAACATTCAATTGGAATTAATGTGGTGGAGCTTTGTGCTCCATTGATGGTGGTGGCATATCCATAGCAAAGGAGTAGTTATGTTCCTTTTAAATGCTAATGTCATAGACTAATAAGAAATGGAAGGAGAGAAGAAAAGTCTTTTCTTTTTCAAATCAAAACAAAAAGGGATAAAAGTTTTTGAAGTCGTCCAGAAACATGTTGGCGGCGGATCGAGATGAAGTTCTCCTTTATAACCTAGTCAATACATAATTGTTTAAGCAAAAAATATAACTAGGCAAAATTATTGAAAAACTTTCGCTGATGTAGCAGCATTAGGTCTTTTACATATACGGCAAGAAAATATTTATATTCCTAGCCAAAATTCTTTAAACATTGTACCTTAAAACAAGCATAATTCATAGTTTTAGTTACCTACTTCTCCTTAATTAAGATAATTAGTCCTTAGTGTCAGACAATCTTCATATTCATAACTTTCATATTCCATATATTCCATACTCCATCTATTATTATATAAAGAGACGAGAAGCAACTAATAGGAAGCAAACAACTGAAATATCTCGTATACTTCTTAGTGCCATGAAATATCTCGTAAATAGAAATTATTTCATGTATAATTACACGTGATGTATAACATGTATAAATTATACCCTAAATAATCTGACTATCTTGATGGTATAACAGCTCTACATGTAGTATAACATGTATCTTTTTAGTATAAATCATGTATAATTTTGTAACGACCCAACCGGTTATTTTGAGTATTTGTAATTTGCTCGTTAGTTTACAGGTATGAGTAGTTTGGTATGTTGTATTATGAATTATGTGAATCGACGGTTTTGATTTCTCAGGTTATTCGAAATCGAATTGGAAGAATGGATTTCATGGTTGAAGCTTTAAATTGGGAGAGTTGACCAAGTTTGACCTTTTATGAATTTGAAACCGGAACAGAGTTTTGATGATTCTGATAGCTCCGTATGGTAATTTTGGACTTAGTAGCATGTCCGGAAGATTATTTGGAGGTCTGTAGTGGAATTTGGCTTGAAATGGCAAAAGTTGAATTTTTGGAAAGTTTGACCGGGAGTTGACATTTTGATATCGGGGTCGAAATCCGATTCTAGAAATTGCAATAGCTCCGTTATGTCATTTAAGACTTGTGTGCGGATGTTAATGTCATTCCGGATTGATTTTCTATGTTTCTGCACGAGTTATTCAATTTGAAAGTTCAAAGTTCATTAAGTTCGATTTGAAGTGCGATTCGTCGTTTCGATGTTGTTATTCATGATTTGAGGCCTCAAGTAGGTCCGTGTTATGTTATTGGACTTGTTGGTATATTCGGACGGGGCCCTAGTGAATCGGATGAGTTTCGGACGAGGTTCAGATCACTTTCGTTGCATAGTGCATTACTGAAGGTTGCTGGTTCTGGTGTGATCGCACCTGCGGATGGTTTTGCGCAGGTGCGATGGCCACATAAGAGACAAAGGCATCACAGAGGCGAGGTGAGTGCTGGGTGAGGAAGACCACAGAAGCAGATATTTGTGTGCATATGCGGATGCGCATGTGCGAAGTGATGGAGCGCAGGAGCGAGGTATTTCGCAGGTGCGGATGGTGGCTCGCACCTGCGATGTCGCAGAAGCAGATATTTGTGTGCATATGCGGATGCGCATGTGCGAAGTGATGGAGCGCAGGAGCGAGGTATTTCGCAGGTGCGGATGGTGGCTCGCACCTGCGATGTCGCAGAAGCAGATATTTTTCCTGCAAGTGCGAGGGTCGAGTTCTCAGCCGATTCGGCAGAAGCGGAGGTAATGTCGCAAAAGCGGCTAATGTGCCGCAAGTGCAAAAATTGTGGCAGAAGCTATATTATCGAGGGTTTTGGTTCTTTCTTCATTTTTGGAGCTATGGATCTCGGATTGAGGCGATTCTCGAAGCAATTTTCATCTTGTGGACTGGGATAAGTTTTCTCTACTAATATTTTATTTTATATCACGAATCTACCTTCGTTTTTGATAATTGGATTGTGAATGATATAGAGGAAATTGGAGGTTTTGGCCTAAAGTATTTTAATATGAAATTTTTAGTTTTGAATATCGAATTGGAGTCAGATTTGAGTGAAACTAGTATAGTTGGACTCATAATTGAATGATTTGTTAGATTTTATAAATTTTATCGGACTCTGAGGTGCGGGCCCGGGTTGGGCTTTTGGCCGATTTTGGGCTTTTTATTTAAGATTTGATCTTCTTCGATCGGGATTGGTTCCTTTAGCATTGTTTGATGTATTTGAGTTGTTTTTGGTTAGTTTTGAGCCGTTCAGAGGTTGGAACGCGCGGGATGGAATTTTAGAGCATCGCTTGGCTTGCTCGGTGTTGGAATTGGCTTGTTCGAGATAAGTAACTCTTCTAATCTTGGAGTTGAGTGTATGAAACCCTGAAATACGTGTTATATGATTGGTATTGAGGTGACACACATGCTAGATGACGGGCGTGTGGGCGTGCACCATGTGAATTGAGACTTTGTTGTT
This sequence comes from Nicotiana otophora, assembly GCA_000715115.1. Taxonomy (NCBI): domain Eukaryota; kingdom Viridiplantae; phylum Streptophyta; class Magnoliopsida; order Solanales; family Solanaceae; genus Nicotiana; species Nicotiana otophora. The sequence goes on from AWOL01S0061376.1 coordinate 9,164, forward strand.
TCCATGGCACTGTATAGTGGTCCTACTTTGTCGATGTCCATGTTTTCACCATGTGATAAAGTAATTGAGTTGTCAATCATGCTAGATATCATGTTTAGGCTTTATGATGATACTGCTAGGACCCATAGTGATCGTTCTTGCTGTCATTTTATTGATTACATTGATATTTCGTACTCAGTCACATTCATGCATTCTTATCATATCTCGTCTCAGTTGTTATTTATTGATAAATCATATCATTGTTATCGGGCTAGTTTCATGACATGGTGAGCCCGTGAGTGATACTGGAGAAGTTGGTGACTGAGTTAGGGCTTGGGTGTCGAGCTGTGAGCTATATGTATGTATATGGATCGGGTTGCACGCCGCAACGATCCTTAGGGCTGTATGTATATATGGATCGGATTGCACGCCACAACGAGCCTTATGGCTATTTAACTATTATGGGATCGGGCTGCACGCCGCAGCAATATAGCGCTTGGGCTGAAGGAGCCCCTCCGGAGTCTGCACACACCCCCAGTGAGCGCGGTTGATATTATTGAGGGATGGATCTTCCCTGGATATGGATCTTGTTCGAAACATTATATACTTGGAGATGGATCTTCTCTACGGGCTGGATTGGCCCTACTCGGTACTGAGTGACTGATGATTAGTTGATGTGTATATTCCGGGATGGATCTTCCCTGGGCCAGATTGGCCATATACAGTACCGAGTGATTGAGCACGATGAGTGAAATGTGTGAGAAAGTAAGATTGAGTGCTCTGAGAGTGTGAGTACATGAGTTCATCTCTGAAATACATTGCATTGACATGCACACACGACATACATGCATAGAGATGTATTTTCCTCAAATTGTACGGTATCACGACATTCATGACTTCTCACATATGTTGACATATGGGCATAGTGATGCATTTGTTTTACACTAGATATTTGGAAAGAAAATGAGACGGCTTAATTATTATTGAAAGGACTTTAGGAATAATTACTGTTTTCAAACTTACTCGTATTTTGGCATTTTCGGTAAAAGATTTGAGTTTTTACTGTGATACTCGAAAAGTAATGCCTATTTTTCTGGAACTGTGAACGAACTGAGCATTTTATTTCTGAGATACATTTTTTGTTACTTGTACTATGTTGTTATGAACCGTTGTGGAATATTGGTGTTGGACCCGACCTTTGTGTAAGCTCGTCACTACTTTCAACCTAAGGTTAGGTTTGTTACTTATTGAGTATATGGGGTCGGTTGTACTCATACTAAATTTTTGTACCTTGCATGAAGATGTTGGCTGTTGATGTTGATGTGTTCGATGGGAGCTGGATTTGAAGATGTACCTGCGTCCCGGTTGTAGCTGCCTCTTGTTCATGGTAACCTTAGGTCTATAAAACTCTGTTAATATATTTTTTAAAATAGATGATGTATTTACTTCATTTCAGCTTTGTAAACTCTATTCTTAGAAGCTCATGATATGTACTACCAGTTCTTGGAGAAATGTATTGGTTTCATATATTTTCTTTTATTAATTGCCTTATTAAATTCATTGGAATTGGATAGTTGATAATTGGCTTACCTATCGGGTTGGGTTAGGTTCCATCACGACGAGTCATGACAAGGTGGTATCCGAGCTCTAGGTTCATAGGTTCTACATTTTATCAGCAAGTGTCTAGTAGAGTCTTGCGGATCGCTATGATGACGTCCATACCTATCTTCGAGAGCCTACATGACATTTAGGATATACTTCCCATCTTTCTTTCCTTATCATGTGGCATTGATTCAGCTTGAAGTGTAACTCTTTGAATTCCTTCCACGCATTCGTATGCGCATGTGAGCGCTCGGCATCGGCTGTGCACCGGCGGCTTATGATTCCATGGTTGAGGTGCGAGATGTGATTGTGATGTGCTGATGATGGGCCAGTCTGGAGGACTTGAGGCCGGATTTTGACGGTAGCTTGAGTACGGTGATTTCGATTGTGTGAGCACGTGCTTTTGGGATTTATGGAATTTATGGATTGGATGGCTATGTGGTGAGTATGATGAGACTATGAGATGTGTTCAAATTGTTCGAATGTGATAAGAAGAGTTTACTTGAGATGTAGTAAGGACTATGGGGTGTCTGATTTCTGTCTTGATTTGGCGTATGGTCTCGAGTTATGGGTGTGTTGAGGGATCTCGCGAGTTGTTTAGTTGTGGAGTGAAGTAGATTCTCATGTCTTGTTAATGAGTTCATAATCGAGAAGATTAAGTGATTGCATAGTAGTTGTGACTGTGGAAGGGTATAGAGAGATGTCAATTTGAGGCAATGCAGGTGGGTTATCTCGTGCGAGGTGTCCTGAGGCTTATGGGTCTTAAGGCGTTATGGTTTTCTACTAGGGTCTCTTGTGTGGTGAATTTTGGTTAAGGATCGTGGTGTTCTAGCAAGGAGAAGTATCAATTGGAAGGCAATTTGGAAGGGACTTGGAAAAATAAGACAGTGTAGTAGTAGGTTGGATCAGCACAGTAATGGATAATCGGTTCTTTGGGTACTTATGATGTGGCTAGTCTCCACAGGTGTTTCGTGACCATGCTTTTGGATTTTGGCGACCTGCGTGGCTGGGCTCAGCTAGAGAGATTCGATTCTGATAGCTTGGTTATGTGCAAATGGGTTTTGAAAAGTTCTCAATGGTTTTACCACGATTCGGGGAATATATTTCCTACCGGGGTGAGGAATATGTTGCGTATTGGGATTTTCTCCGAGATGAGATCAAATGGAAGGTTTCTGACTGATCGGGTATGTATTCTGCTTGTGAATCAGGGTTGATTATGAGATTCTTGTACTCTTCACAGGATGGCATGGTATATGCGAGGTGTTTTGTGAGATTGAGATTTGCATGTGCAAGGTCACAGGTCAGTTTGGAAGGGAAGGGCATAAATTCATAGGCAGCATGGACGGTTTCAGATGACTAGGTAAATGATATTACTAATCGGTATGGCTTGATGAGAGTATACATTTCATAAGGGGCAATGTGTTTTGATTTATGGATACTTCACTGGTATTGCGGCACTCTCCTGATTGATCGACTGCTGATATTCAAATTTTGCTATGTGACACGAAAGAATTTTAGAAGTATTCCTCGTGGGATGGTCGTGTATGAGAGATGTGTTAGACATTCTGACGGTGGAGTTGGGATCAGATATGGTGATTCGTGTGTTCTATGGATTTGGAGACTCGGAGTTCTTAAGAGCAGATTGTTTCATGGTTGTGGGCTGTGAGGTCATGGCCGAAGCTAGCTAGATGATAGAATGTGTTACGGCTCAGTCGTTGTGGACTTTCGAAGGGTTATTTATCTATTTGTGGGTGACCATAGTTGATTTGGGGTCCATTGGTAGGCCCGATGAGGATGTTATGCTACACCGGGTCGGAATAGTTGGCTCCATACTGCTATTGTTGAGGGATGTGCCATTTGGTTATTATTGAGCTTATTCGTGTTCTGAAATGATCTGTGAGTTACTCTTCTATGCTACGAGGAGTTTTGATTCGTTGGTTATAAGCACACCTGGTGCGATTCTATTTGGGCTTTATAACGAAATTCGAGCGAGATGAGTAATTGGGTATTGCATGGTTGATGTCGTATGAGTTATGATCTTTTGGGTTTTTTGTGGCATTGTGTCATCTGCTTCTCCATGTTTATGTTAATGCACTTTGATTACTTGATGTTGGATTGCGCGTGGTTATTGATTTTGAGCATGGTGGCTGAGGTATTTCATATGGATCAGTGTTTGGATGGGGTCACGCATTGCAGTGGAGCTATGCTGAGATACGATCCCTTGTGTTAGATTCCTGTGTTATGGTTCTACGGTGTGTGATGAATTTTTAGTTATTCATTGTGGCGGTACTTGTTAAGCTTGCAGGGCAGTTCTCTCGCCTGAGTCATTTTTCTTCCATGATTGAGTACATTTGGAATGTTGCTTATTGGTGCACGGATTGCACGGGTTATGGCTTTAGATTGTATGGGTCTGTCATGTCACTAGAGTGGTCGTGTTGGATGAGATGAGGTTATTGGACCTAGAACGGGTACTATCGGAATTGATTACAGCATGGTTGGAAGGATAATATCGAAAGTTAGCTTTGAAATTTGCTATAGTTCTTGTCGAAGGAGAGGGGGCTACATGGCTGGTGGATCTGATGAATGGTTACGAGTTTCTGTGTGTTTATTTCATCATCGGTAGTGTACGAAGGTTTTAGAATAGAGTCTTGTTTGATATGAGGTTTATTACTGGCATTGGGTTGTTTTGAGCAACTACTGTGATTAGAAATCATTGCTACGAGTATCTGTGTTATGTGATAAATCCTGCGATTGTATCTTGGGTTATGGTTGCAGCTTGGTACAGCTTGTTCAGAATTATATAGTATGTAGATGCGAGATTCTGATCTTATAAGAAATTCCACATGTTGGAAATTGGATTCTAAGGCTTGTGGGCTAGGTTGAATTGAGAAATTTTAGTTATGTTGTGTTATCGGACCTATATGGATAGGGTAACGTGGGATCACCCCCGGGTACGTGCATGGTAAGGTTATACGGTGGTTTGATGGTTTTGGGAACAACTCTTGGCACGTTCGAGGATGAACGTATGTTTAAGTAGGGGAGAATGTAACGACCCAACCGGTTGTTTTGAGCATTTGCACTTCGCTCGGTAGTTTACGGGCATGGGTAACTTCGTATGATGTACTATGACTTATGTGAATCGTCGGTTTTGGTTTTCAGGTTTTTCGGAATCGAATTGGAAGAATGGATTTCATGGTTGAAGCTTTAAAATGGGAGAGTTGACCAAGTTTGACTTTTTGTGAATTAGAACCCGGAACGGAGTTTTGATAGTTCCGGTAGGTCCGTATGGTGATTTTGGACTCGGGCGTATTCTCGGATTTGCATTTGGATGCTTCTAGAAGGTTTCGACACAAGTTGGTAAAAATTAGAAATTTGAAGGTTTGGAAAGTTCCAAAGTTAGACCAGAACTTGGCTTGAAATGACGAAAGTTAAATTTTTCGGAAGTTTAATCGGGGGGTTGACATTTTGATATCTTGGTCAGAATCCGATTCTGGAAATTGGAATAGCTCCGTTATGTAATTTATGACTTGTGTGCATAATTTGAAGTCATTCCGGATTGATTCTCTATGTTTCGGCACGAGTTATTGAATTTGAAAGTTCAAAGTTCATTAAGTTCGATTTGAAGTGCGATTCATCGTTTCGATGTTGTTATGCATGATTTGAGGCTTCGAGTAGGTTCGTGTTATGTTATTGTACTTGTTGGAATATTCGGACGAGGTCCCGCGTGGCTCGGATGAGTTTCGGAGGAGGTTCGGATCACTTTCGTTGCATAGTGCATTGCTGAAGGCTGCTGGTTCCGGTGTGATCGCAAATGCGGATGGTATTGCACAGGTGCGATGGCCGCAGAAGCAACAAAGGCATCGCAGAGGCGAGGTGAGTGCTGGGTGAGGAAGACCGCAAAAGCGGAGATTCGGGTGCGTATGCGGATGCGTAGGTGCGAAGTGATGGAGCGCAGGAGCGAGCTATTTCGCAGGTGCAGATGGTGGCTCGCACCTGCGATGTCGCAGAAGAAGATATTTTGTCCGCAGGTGCGAGGGTCGAGTTCTCAGCTGATTCCATAGAAGCGGAGGTTATGTCGCAGAAGCGACGCCGCAGAGGCGACTAATGTGCCGCAGGTGCGAAAATGCTGGCAGAAGCTATATTATCGAGGGTTTGGATTCTTTCTTCATTTTTGGAGCTATGGAGCTCGGATTGAGGAGATTCTTCAAGCAATTTTCATCTTGTGGACTCGGGTAAGTGTTCTCTACTTATTTTTGATTTTATATCATGAATCTACCTTCGTTTTTGGTAATTGGATTGTGAATGGTTTAGAGCGAATTGGGGGTTTTAGCCTAAAGTTTCATAATTTAAATTTTTGAGTTTTGAACATCGAATTGGAGTCATATTGGAGTGAAACTAGTATGGTTGGACTCGTAATTGAATGAGTTGTTGGATTTTGTAAATTTTGTCGGATTCCGAGGTGCGGGCCTAGGTTTGGATTTTAGCCTATTTTGGGCTTTTGATTGAAGATTTGATATTTTTCGATCGGGATTTATTCCTTTAACATTGTTTGATGTATTTAAGTTATTTTTGGTTAGTTTCGAGCCGTTCCGAGGTCAGAACGCGCGGGATGGAATTTTGGATCATCGCTTGGCTTGCTCGGTGTTGGAATTGGCTTGTTCGATGTAAGTAACTCTTCTAATCTTGGAGTTGAGGGTATGAAACCCTGAAATACGTTTTATGTGATTGGTATTGAGGTGATGCACATGCTATGTGACGGGCGCGTGGGTGTGCACCATGTGAATTGAGACTTTGTTGTTTCCATAACACTCCTACTTTGTCGATGTCCGTGTTATCACCATATGATAAAGTAATTGAACTTTCAATCATGCTAGATATCATGTTTAGGCTTTATGACGAAACTACTAGGACCCATAGTGGTCGTTCTTGCTGTCATTTTATTGATTTTATTTATATTTCATACTATGTCATATTCATGCATTCATATCATATCTCAGTCTCAGTTGGTATTTATTGATACATCATATTATTGTTGTCGGGCTAGTTTCATGACATTGTGAGCCCTTGAGTGAGACTGGAGAGGTTTGTGACTGAGTTAGGGCCTGAGTGTCGAGCTGTGAGCTATATGTATGTATATTGATCGGGTTGCACCCCGCAACGAGCCTTAGGGCTGTATTTATATATGGATCGGGTTGCACGCCGCAACGAGCCTTATGGAGATTTATATATTATAAGATCGGGCTGCACACCGCAGCGATGAAGGAGCCCCTCCGGAGTCTGCACACACCCCCAGTGAGCGCGGTTGATATTATTGAGGGATGGATCTTCCTTGGACATGGATCTTGTCCGAAGCATTATATACCTGGAGATGGATCTTCTCCACGGGCTGGATTGGCCCTACTCGGTACTGAGTGACTGATGATCAGTTGATGTGTATATTCCGGGATGGATCTTCCCTGGGCCGGATTGAACATATACAGTATCGAGTGATTGAGCATGATGAGTGGAATGTGTGAGAAAGTGAGATTGAGTACTCTGAGAGTGTGAGTACATAAGTTCATCTCTGAAATACATTGCATTGACATGCACACACGACATACATGCATAAAGATGTATTTTCCTCATGCTGTACGGTATCACGACATTCATGACTTCTCACACATGTTGTCATATGAGCATAGTGATGCATTTGTTTTACACTGAATATTTGGAAATAAAATTAGACATATTAATTATTATTGAAAGGATTTTGGAAAAAATTACTGTTTTCAAACTTACCCGTATTTTGGCATTTTCGGTAAATGATTTGGGTTTTCACTGAGATACTTGAAAAGTAATGCCTATTTTTCTGGAACTGGACGAACTGAGCATTTTATTTATGAAATACCTATTTTTTTACTTGTACTATGATATTATGAACTATTGCGGAATATTGGTATTGGATCCGACCTTTGTGTTAGCTCGTCACTACTTTCAACCTAATGTTAGGTTTGTTACTGATTGAGTACATGGGTGTTGGAATTGGCTTGCTCGGTGTTGGAATTGGCTTGTTCGATGTAAGTAACTCTTCTAATCTTGGAGTTGAGGGTATGAAACCCTGAAATACGTGTTATGTGATTGGTATTGAGGTGATGCACATGCTATGTGACGGGCGCGTGGGTGTGCACCATGTGAATTGAGACTTTGTTGTTTCCATAACACTCCTACTTTGTCGATGTCCGTGTTATCACCATATGATAAAGTAATTGAACTTTCAGTCATGCTAGATATCATGTTTAGGCTTTATGACGAAACTACTAGGACCCATAGTGGTCGTTCTTGCTGTCATTTTATTGATTTTATTTATATTTCATACTATGTCATATTCATGCATTCATATCATATCTCAGTCTCAGTTGGTATTTATTGATACATCATATTATTGTTGTCGGGCTAGTTTCATGACATTGTGAGCCCTTGAGTGAGACTGGAGAGGTTTGTGACTGAGTTAGGGCCTGAGTGTCGAGTTGTGAGCTATATGTATGTATATTGATCGGGTTGCACCCCGCAACGAGCCTTAGGGCTGTATTTATATATGGATCGGGTTGCACACCGCAACGAGCCTTATGGAGATTTATATATTATAAGATCGGGCTGCATGCCGCAGCGATGAAGGAGCCCCTCCGGAGTCTGCGCACACCCCCAGTGAGCGCGGTTGATATTATTGAGGGATGGATCTTCCTTGGACATGGATCTTG
>AWOL01S0061378.1:8707-20661 GCA_000715115.1 Nicotiana otophora
ATCACCAAGAAGTTTCGCATACCCGAAATTCCTAAATATTATGGGACGACCGACCCCAACGAACATGTCACCTCTTACACATGTACCATTAAAGGGAACAATATAGAAGACGACAAGATCGAATCCGTATTATTAAATACGTTCGGGGAAACCCTGTCAAAGGGAGCAATGATATGGTATCATAATTTACCGCTAAACTCTATCGATTCTTTTGCTATGCTTGCAAATTCTTTCGTAAAAGCACATGCCGAAGCCATAAAGGTCGAGACAAGGAATTCGGACCTTTTCAAGGTAAAGCAAAAAGATAACGAGATGCTAAGAGAGTTAGTATCTCATTTCCAAATGGAACGAATGGAACTACCACCGATCACAGACGGTTGGGCAGTTCAAGCTTTCACCCAAGGACTGAGCGAATGAAGCTCGAAGGCTTCATGACAGTTAAAGCAGAACTTGATCGAGTACCAGGTTGCTACCTGGGCCGATGTACACAATCGATATCAATTGAAGATTAGAGTCGAAGACGACCAGTTGGGTTCTGGGTCCGTTATTAAAAGGGACACCGATTGAGAACCAAGGTCGAACAGGGACCGATACCGGCCGTATAATGGATATCGTAAGGGTAGCGAACCGGGACTTAACCCCGTACGAGGCGAAAGGAGAAGTTTTCGAGGCCTAGGGTCTCGAGGGATGATGAACAAGAATGGGTTCGACAAGCATACCAGGCCTAAGGAAGCACCGCGGTTATCATAATATAACTTCAACATTAATGCATCCGCCATCGTATCGGCTATCGGACGCATCAAAGATACTAAATGGCCTCGTGCTCTGCAGTCTGATCCAGCCCATAGAAATCCCAATCTAATGTGCAAGTATCATGGCACTCATGGTCATAGAACAAAATATTGCATGCAGTTGAGAGAGGAGGTATCCCGGTTATTCAATTATGGGCACCTTCGAGAGTTTTTAAGTGATTGGGCCAAGAACCATTTCAAAAACAGAGAGTTCAATAGAAAAAACGAACAAGAAGAGCCACAACACATCATCCACATGATCATCAAAGGGATCAATGTCCCCCAGGGGACGGTGCTTAAACGCACTAAGATATCGATTATAAGTGAGAAGCGATCTCGAACTCAGGATTACATACCTAAAGGAACCTTGTCCTTTAGTGACGAAGACGCGGAAGGAATCATGCAGCCCTATAACGATGCACTGGTAATATTTATGCTTATGAATAAAACTCAAGTTAATCATGTGTTAATTGATCCAGGTAGTTCGGCCAACTTCATTCGATCAAGAGTCATAGAACAACTCGGTATACTGGACCAGATCGTGCCCGCAACCCTGGTACTAAGCGGATTCAATATGGCGTGTGAAACCACTAAGGGTGAGATAATTTTGCCAGTAAAGATACCGAGACCATCCAAGAAATGATGTTCCACGTGATCGAGGGCGACATGAGATATAACGCCCTATTTTGGAGACCATGGATCCATAACATGAGAGCACTACCCTCGACCCTTTACTAGGTTCTAAAATTGCGAATACCAGAGGGAATCAAAACGGTCTACGAGGAGCAACCGGCCACAAAGAAAAATTTTGCCATCGATAAAGTGATTTCGATATCATCACTATCATCGACAAAAGGGACCAGATTCGAAGGAGAAATAGGACACCAAATAGATTGGATCAGCCTCGACCCAAGTAGAGAAGTAGAAGACTGACGAAGATGATGATTATGGGATCCCTTGATCCTTCATGATTCCCGATGATTCCGACGCTACCAAATCAACGGTTGAAGAACTGGAGAAAATCACGCTAACCCAACAACTGCCCCAGCGAAAGGTATACCTGGGCATGAGGTTAAATCCCTAGCTCAGGAAAAAGCTTGCTAAATTTCTTATAGCTAACATGCACTGTTTCGCTTGGTCCCATATTGATATGACAGGGATTCCACCGGAAATCACCACTCGCAGACTAAGCTTGGACCCGAAATTCCATCCGGTAAAGCAAAGAAGAATGGCCCAGTCCGAGGTCAAACATGCCTTCATCAAGGACGAGGTAACCAAACTTATTAAAATAGGATCCATTCGAGAAGTAAAATACCCTGAATGGATAGCAAACGTGGTGGTAGTGCCTAAGAAGGGAAACAAACTTAGAATGTGTATAGATTATAAAGACCTGAATAAAGCATGCCCCAAGGATTCTTTTCCTTTGCCTAATATCGATCGTATGATCGATGCCATGGCCGGCCACGAGACTCTTAGTTTTCTCGATGCCCACTCCGGGTACAACTAGATACAAATGAACCCGGAGGACCAGGAAAAGACCTCGTATCTCACTAGGTACGGTACTTACTGTTATAACGTAATACCATTCGGTCTATAAAATGCTGGTGCAACTTATCAACTCCAAGTAAACTGAGTGTTTGAAAAAACAAATAGAAAAAGCAATGGAAGTTTATATTGATGACATGTTAGTTAAGTCCCTGCAAGGAGAGGACCATTTAAAGCATTTGCAGGAAACTTTCGATATACTGAGGGAGTACAATATGAAGCTCAACCCCAAAAAATGTGCATTCGGGGTTGGCTCGGGCAAGTTTCTTGGTTTCATGGTGTCCAATCGGGTAATTGAGATCAACCCCGATAAAATCAAAGTTATCGAGGATATCATGATAATGGATAATGTAAAGGCCGTGCAGAGGCTAACGGGACGGATAGACACCCTAGGACGATTCATTTCGAGATCCTCAGACAGGAGCCACCGATTTTTCTCACTACTTAAGAAAAAGAGAAACTTTGCATGGACTCCGGAATGCCAGCAGGCTTTGGACGAACTAAAGAGGTATTTATTGAGCCCGTTGCTGCTTCATACCCCGAAAGTGGACGAACAACTTTACATGTACTTAGCTGTCTCAGAGATAGCAGTAAGTGGAGTCTTGGTTCGAGAAGAACAAGGTACGCAATTACCTATTTATTATGTCAGTTGGACCTTAGGCGAGGCCGAAACTAGATATCCACACTTAGAAAAATTAGCGCTTACTTTAATAAGCGCCTCTAGGAAACTCAAACCATATTTCCAGTGTTATCCAATAAGTGTTGTAACAATTTATCCTCTTCGAAATATTTTGCACAAACCCGAGCTTTCGGGTCGATTGGACAAATGGGTCACAAAAATTAGTGAGTACGATATTGAGTATCGACCCCGAACCGCTATCAAATCTCAAATATTGGCGTACTTCGTGGCTGACTTTACACCGGCCTTCATACCCGAGATTTAAAAATAAATACTTATAAAATCGGGTACCTCTTCGGGAGTATGGACCCTCTTTACGGATGGTGCCTCAAACGCGAAGGGGTCCGGACTAGGCATCGTAATAAAATCACCCACAGGTAATGTAGTTAGACATTCTATCAAAACTACAAAATTGACTAACAATAAGGCCGAGTATAAGGCCATAATTACAGGTCTTGAACTAGCTAGAAGCTTGGGAGAGGAAGTCGTAAGGCTAAGTGTGATTCCCTCCTCGTGGTAAACAAGTTAACAGGACTTTTGAAGTCCGAGAAGATCGAATGCAGAGGTACTTGGATAAACTACAGGTGACTCTACATAGATTTAAGGAATGGACCTTACAACATATACCCCGAGAACAGAACAGCGAGGCCGACGTGCTTGCAAACTTAGGTTCATCGGTCGAAGATGGCGAACTCAACTCGGTGACTGTCGTACAACTCAAGAGATTCGTAATCGAAGAAGATCACGCCGAGATAAAATCCATAAGTTTAACCTGGGATTGGAAAAACAGATACATAGAGTACTTCAAGAATGGGAAGCTTCCATCAGATCCAAAGGAATCGAGAGCTCTAGCACAAAGGCAGCACGGTTCTCCTTGTCCGAAGACAGAATGCTGTTTAGAAAGACATTCGATGGACCATTGGCAATATGTTTGGGACCGAGAGAAACCAATTACATCCTACGGGAAATTCACGAGGGCACTTGTGGGAATCATTCTGGTGCCGATTCGCTAGTCCACAAAGTAATTAGAGCAGGGTACTATTGGACCGATATAGGTAAGGATGCAGGAGAGTTCGTTTGAAATTTCGACAAATGCCAAAGGCGTGCACCCATGATTCATCAACCCGGGGAACTACTCCACTCGGTCCTATCTCCATGGCCTTTCATGAAATGGGGAATAAACAACGTTGTCCCCCTCCCATCGGCCCCAGGTAAGGCTTAGTTTATTTTGTTTATGACGGATTATTTCTTTAAATGGGTTAAAGCACAGGCTTTCGAGAAAGTCAGAGAAAAAGAGTGATAGACTTTATTTGTGAATACATCATATGTCGATTCGGGATGCCATCCGAGATTGTATGTGATAATGGAAAACAATTCATTGGCAGCAAAGTATCTAAATTTCTCGAGGATCACAAGATCAAAAAGATCCTATCAACACCTTATCATCCCAGTGGGAACGGACAAGCCGAATCAACCAACAAAACCATCATCCAAAATCTTAAGAAGAGATTGACCGACGCCAAAGAAAAATGGAGAGAAATACTACCCGAGGTCCTATGGGCATACCGCACAACATCGAAATCCAGTACCAGAGCAACACCATTCTCGTTGGTTTATGGTGTTGAAGCTCCTATCCCGGTCGAGGCCGGAGAACCTAGTATCATATTTCGATATGCGATAGAGGAGTCGAATAACGAGACCATGAATACGAGCCTAGAATTATTGGATGAAAGACAAGAAGCCGCTCTCGTCCTATTGGCCGCTCAAAAATAGCGGATCGAAAGGAACTACAATCGAAGAACCAATCTTCGACATTTTAATTTCGGGGACTTGGAGCTAAGAAAAGTCACCATCAACACTCGAAATCCGAATGAAGGGAAATTGGGTCCGAACTGGGAAGGACCGTATCAGGTTCTTGATATCGTCGGAAAATGATCCTACAAGCTCGGTATGATAAACGGCAAATAACTACCTAGCAATTGGAACGTATCGCACCTAAAATAATACTACTGCTAAGGTACGGCACTCCCAAATTCATTTATACTTCAAAACTAACCCATGCAGGTGTTCGAGCAGAAACATGGATGGATTCTTCAACACGAAGCCTTTACATCTGAAATCACGCATTGCACTTTTTTCCCTTAGACATGTTTTGTTCCAAATGTTTTTCTGGTGAGGTTTTTAATGAGGCAACCATTGATCGTGCTAACATAGAACAATTCAACAGTATTCGAGGCCTCTTTACAATCAACCTCGAATACTAGGGGGCATTGCCCTCGAATATCAAGTTCGGGAAAGCTCATTACTTAATGGCAACGGGATCTCGATAGGAAAAATTTTTAAGGACCAAATACGAACAATGCCTGCATAGTTTGCTCGAGCCCTGACATATAACATGTACTCATGTATATTGACCTATAAAGAGAAACTTCCTCTTTTTCGATATCGCATACCTCAAAAAGGTTCTTCTACTTCATATTCTCGATCTATTATGCAAACAGTCTTAAGAACCAACCATGCCTGGAGTTCGAATGATTACACAATAAATCGGGGACTGCCTTCCGAAAAATCAACGAGATCGAATTATATCAAGACTGAGGGGTACCTAAATTCGAGTTCGAGAAATCATTCTCACTCGACTACAAAGCCCAAGGGCTACCTTGATTCAAGTTCGAACTATTGGCCCAAATCAGGGAATACGTATAAAGCCTAAGGGCTACGTTGCTTCGAGTTCGAGAAAATTCTCACTCGACTACAAAGCCCAAGGGCTACCTTGATTCAAGTTCGAACTATTGGCCCAAATCAGGGACTACGTATAAAGCCTAAGGGCTACGTTGCTTCGAGTTCGAGAAAATTCTCACTCGACTACAAAGCCCAAGGGCTACCTTGATTCAAGTTCGAACTATTACCCCGAATCGGGGACTACGTTTAAAGTCAAAGGTCTACGTTGCTTCGAGTTCGAGTAAATTCTCACTCGACTACAAAGCCCAAGGGCTACCTTTAGTCAAGTTCGAACTATTACCCTGAATCGGGGACTGAGTATAAAGACTAAGGGCTACCTTAATTAGAGTGCGAGAAATCATTCTCACTCGACTGTAAATCCTAAGGGCTACCTTAATGCGAGTGCAAGAAATCATCCCCATTCGACTATAAAGCCTAAAGTCTACCTTAATTCGAGTTCGAGAAATCATTCTCACTCGATTGTAAAGCCTAAGGGCTACCTTAATTCGAGTTCGAGAAATTATTCTCACTCACTATAAAAGCCTAAGGGCTACCTTAACTCGAGTTCGAGCAAACCATTCTCACTCGAGGACTATGTATCAAGCCTAAGGGATACTTTGCTTCAAGTTTGAGAAATTTATTTCACTTAACATCTATTTATCAAGCCTAAGATCCACCTCGGTTCGAGTTCGAACATTCACTTGGGGACTACCTATAAGAAATGGTCGAGTGCAGTACTTACTATCAGTCCTTACTATCTTAATCTTGTACCGTCAAATAATTATTCCATGCTAAGGCACTTTTGACCTTTGTATAAAGTAACAAAAAAGGCGAAAGATTCATAAGCCATAGAAGGAAGAAAGTTTTATATATATGTATCAAAAATCATTTACAAGTGCACCAAGGCCCGATCAAGTTTATCTACAAATTACCAAAACGGTCTTAAAAGAAAACACGAAAAATACTAAAGGACTTAGTCCTCTCCAGGAGCATCATCTTCGCCCTCGAGGCCACCTTCGCTTTCAGATCCGCTCATACTCCCGGTATCATCATCATCGGGAATGGCCACCACTATGGCGTTGGCTTCAAGCTCCTTAGCATTATCGATATTGGCTGTAAGATCGAAGCCACGAGCGTGGATATCCTCTAGAGTCTCCCTACGAGACTGGCATTTAGCATGCAACCTCCTTTGCTCGAGCCTAAGCAGCCTCGGCAACCTCCTTTGCTCGAACCTGAGCAGCTTCAGCATCGGACCGGTAGATGGAAACCATTGCATTAGCATTAGCAATGGCTATATCGACCTCTGATTTGGCCATTGCATGTTACTGAGCCCAACTGAGACTGGAACTCCTCGATTTTCTTGGCTTATACCAAGGCCTTCTCTTTCAAACTTAGGAGTTGGGTCTCAGCCGAGGCCAATTGCGCTTGGGCGGCCTCCTTCTCTAAGGCAAGTCGATCTATGTTCTTTTTCCACTCCTCAGCCTCCGCTCTCACTGCATCCACTTCAACACGGAGCTTCCTGATCACATTGAATTTTTGCTGGACCTATAGGACCGAACTATTAGACATCACACCCCGAGTCAGTCTCATTAACTTCAAAGATTCTTTTTACCTACTCGGACAAATCGACATGTTCTTTCCGAGATGCTTCTAGCTCAGCCCGATGTTCTTTTGCTTCCCCTTCTCTCCGCTCATTGAGAAGCTTGAAGTCATCTCTCTCCTCAGTAAGCCCTCAGATTTTGGCTTCGTTCCGGCTAGCTCCCCTCGGGATCGGAGAAATACCTCGTGATGAAGCGCATAGGCCTACAAAAATAGAAGGGATTATACAAGGAAAAAAAACACAAGTATTAACAAAGAGAAAATAAACTTACCCGATTCAGGGGATGTTGAGCTTCGTTGAAAAGACAAGAAACTACCACCTCGGTCGAGCTCTTCTTCGGATCCACCAAGTCACCAAGACTGGTGACATCTTCTACCCCGATAAAATAACCACGGAAAGGGTCTTCCTCTTCATGGGATCCTTCCCAGTGATAGGCCTCCATGACCTAAGCATCACGTATCATCGACTAGGAAAATGAAGGAAACAAGGAATACCCAATCTCTATTTCCCTGAGTAGATCTTTTGGGGCGATGCCTTCATCTTGGGGAGCCTCAAGCCCGGTTTTTGCACCAACTTTCACCGCCTCTTCGACGATCTCTTTGCCCCGAGGTAAAGCATATTCGGTTCCCTTCGGCTCAAGAACTTGGGCCGGAGTCCCCTCCCCGACCTCATCGAGCCTAAACGGAGTAGTATCAACTCCTACCGATTCCAAAGCTTTGTGAATATCGGTGCCAGCTCGTACACGGGCCACCAGCCCAGAACCACCTTTTTCTTCTTCTTCATCCCTTAGTCTTTGGACTGACTCCATATTCAGTGGGATTATGTTTCCCTTAGGTTTATGGGCCACTCTCTTCTTAGGTTTTCGAACCTCGGGGTTCGAGACCCTTTTTCTCTTAATCTCCATTGCCGGTTTTGAGATAAGCGGTGAAACCTCTTCATCTCCGGGCGAGGGTCTCATAACCGCATCCTTTCCGAGAGCTACAAAAGGAGAAAGTAAATAAACTCATACTTGAGAAAAAAATTCTTGAACGATAGGCAAATCAGTAAGACAAGAAAAAGGCTTACCATGAGTACGAGCCTCCCACCGACCCTTTGACAAATCGCGCTACGCGCGCTCGACGTATGACGACGACAAAACCAGGCTCCTGACCCAGTTCTCGAGGTAGGGAACCGCACCACGCATCCAAGCAACATATGCGTCAAGAAAAACACTGATAAGAAAAAATGAAGAAGTAAAAATAACAAAAACTAAAAACGGGGTCATACTTACGTTTCATATTTCATTTCTCGGGAAATTGCATACTCTTAGCCAGGATTAGGTCCGAGGTTTTCACCCGAACAAACCGGCCCATCCAACCCCGATCTTTGTCTTCATCTATACTCGAGGAAAATGCCTTGGTGGCCCGGCGTTGAAGATTTATCATCCCACCTCGGTAAAGTCTAGGGATATATATATAATCTTATGAGGTGGTCGAGGGTGAAGGGAAGCCAGTCGATTTTGCTCACAAAAAAATGAAGTAGTATCACAATCCTCCAGAATGAAGGATGAATTTGACCGAGGGTCACAGACGATGGCTGAATCGAGGGACCTAGTGTGAAAGGATAAGTGTAAACACTTAGGTACCCTTCCACGTGGGTAGTGATTGCCACCTCCGGTGCCGGTATCACAACCTTTATATTTTTCTAATTGTAGCCCTTTTTCACTAAATCAAGAAGACTTTTTGGCATCTAGCATATATATCTCGATACCGGCTCGCATCGACCAACAACCGATGAGGGTTTCTCGACCTTAAAGTCTTAATCAAAAATGCACCCCCGGGAACAAGTTCTTCAAGGCGTGGATCCACCATTATTTTCTCGCCGGCCGACCGAGAAGAGGAAGCAACCTCTTTCTGCGGAACGATTTTAGATGTTTTGGCCATTTAGTTTTTGTGAATGAAGAAAAATGGAGATGGAAGTACTTGGTGTATTATGATGAACATGCAAATAAATTTGAAAACCTAGAAATAGGGAGCTTTGGAGAAGGCAAAAAATTATGAAGATAGGAATGAAAAGATTTGAAAGTAAAAGTTTGGAATGATGAAGAAATGAGCTATTTATAGATTTTACAGTGACAGTTCAAAATTGGCAGTGGCCGACCATCGACTAACACACATTTAATACTATGATAACTGGACCGACGAGACGTTTGTCACATACGTCACAATCGGGCTAGTCGCAGACGTCAGTGCTCATCTAGTCGGAGGTTGAAAAATCATATCATTTCTCGCCACCTTTTTTTCGAGAAACGAGGGGGCTATGTATACGGTCAAAAATGACTTTGCCCTTCGTGTGACTAATCAATATTGGAGTGTGATGGACCGAGGTTCGTCATTATAATATCGAGCTATGATGTGATGTTGGAAGGTCGAGCTCGAGACCCAGAGTCCGATCATTACCGAGATTGAGTCATGATCGAGCTCGAGACCCAGAGATCGGTCAATACCGAGACCGACCAAGATCGAGATAGAGCCAAAGAACAAAAAAGCCGTTATAACTGCATTTGGGGAGATAATCTCGGCAGAAATCACGGCTTGAATCAAGGAAAAGCTTATTAATTAATCTATCATAAGATCCTCACTATGTATTTTTAATTATATCCAAAGTAGGAATTCCTCACTATGTATTTTTAATTATATCCAAAGTAGGAATTCCTCACTATACTAAGAGTGGTTATCATTTGTAAAAGGAGAGATTTATTCATTCACATTCAGATTCACTAAGATTTACATAACATCTAGCAAATATTATCCTTTTTGGGCTTTGATATTGATTCATTTTGTTTTCTTATCAATCACTCTCTATTCAATTTGGGTTTGTATTTATTTTCTTCTATAACTAATTTAAATATCCATTTATATAGTTTTCTAGATTTGTATCAATTTATATTCACGTATCCTTAGAATTACTTACAAATTCAACTCTATCCATTTATCGGTTAAACAACTATGTTTGGTTCCAGGGTAAGAAAGCCAAGAGAAACCATGAACCACAATATACTTTTTGTCTTTTGGTAAGACTGGAACAAGTAAAAGAGATAATTTCCCTGGACAACCGACTTTAGAGGGACTAAAATGATTCCGATTGTTTCTTTTTTACTTGCCCTCTTTTTATACCTCACCCCCTGACCTTTAATTCTTCTCCACCCACCATTCCTCTTATAGATCCACTCAAAAATTGCGTTAGTTTTCCACTCTAGTGAACGATTTACATCATGACCTCTGAAGTCCACCAACATCATTCTCCCAGTAGGAGGTAAGTGTGTTTCGTAGAATTTACTCTCTTTTTCGTTTGGCCCGAATATACTTCCCTGAGAGAAATTTCCATTTTATTTGTGAATCGAGTTTTCGTTTGACTCTCTTGAGAGAGGCTTGAACGTGAATCGTCCTAATCTTCCAACATTTTCTCATGCATAAGCATCGACTCATTTTTCTTTGCTGCTTCTGCAGGTGGTCGACACTGTTGAAGATGCAGTGGATTTCATTTTGAAGAGAGAGTCTAGTTACCAGCATTGTCAATTTTGTTTTCTGACTTGCTGCCATGTTGCCTTTGCTCATAGATGTTTGTGATTTTCAAGTTGAAGTTTGTTAAAAGTAACTCAAACAGTAATTTGTCATCAGGTCTAACATTATTTTTAGCATGTTAGCTAACTTGAACTCCTGTATTGCTAGCTCCCGCTCTTCTGATCTCAGTACTGTTGTAGTAGTCATTTTACATAATACTCATTTATTATTCACTGTAGAAAATAGCGTAGGTTCGAAATGGAAGAGATGGAAGATTATTTTGACAGAAGATTCTTCTTTCATTGTACTAGCTCTTTCTTGGCCACAATTTCCTGAAATGTGACAGTTATGTTTTCCAAAATGCTGGTGCCATATTGAGAAATCTTCAACTCTCTCGTCAAAGTAATGACCTTTCTGGTGATAAAGATGCTATACATGCTTTCAGAACTTTGTACATGATTGGTGACAATCCATTTGTCGACGTAAAAGGTGCACGGTAGGTTTGTTGCTCGTTAACATGATTCCTTCGCGCCCTCTACAGACAGATTGCTTCAGATCATCACTATCTCGAAGTTATTGTCCATATGATTGTAACGAGCATACTGTTCAATTTTAGGCAGGGCATCCTTGGTTTTCAATTTTGACGAGGACTGGTGTTTTCAAAGAAAGAGGAAATCATGCAGAATTTCCTGCTGATCTAGTAAGTTTGTCTATTCTGTACTGATGCATAAGTTCCCTTGCTCATTATCAATTCTTGTGCTTCAATTTTGAAAGTTCCATTGCTCATTATCAATTCTTGTGGTTCAATTTTCAAAACCCTCACGCCCCTAAGTAATCAATCTTTCTGATGTAATTATTACTTTTGGTTTTACTTTTTGTATTTTGGTAAGGATGGAACAATTAAAAGATATAATTTCCCTGAACAACCAACTTCAGAAGGACTGCAAATGATTCCGAATGTTTCATTTTTACTTGCCTCTTTTTACTAGATCTCACCTCCTCACCTTCAATATTTCTTCACCCACCATTCCTCTTTTAGCTCCAATCAAACGTCGCATTAGTTTTCCACTCTAGTG
>AWOL01S0061395.1:1123-16878 GCA_000715115.1 Nicotiana otophora
ATCAACTAGGGAGTGGAGACCCTATGTTGGAAAAGCAACTAGGGAGTGGAGACCCTATGTCTAAAAACATCAACTAGGGAGTGAAGACCCTATGTTGGAAAAGAGACTAGGGAGTGGAGACCTTATGTCTAAAAATCATCAACTAGGGAGTGGAGACCCTATGTTAGAAAAGTGACTAGGGAGTGGAGACCCTATGTTGGAAAAAAGACTAGGGAGCGGAGACCCTAT
Source organism: Nicotiana otophora (assembly GCA_000715115.1). Classification (NCBI taxonomy): domain Eukaryota; kingdom Viridiplantae; phylum Streptophyta; class Magnoliopsida; order Solanales; family Solanaceae; genus Nicotiana; species Nicotiana otophora. The sequence goes on from AWOL01S0061395.1 coordinate 1,352, forward strand.
GTCTAAAATAATCATCAACTAGGAAGTGAAGACCCTATGTTGCAAAAGAAGACTAGGGAGTGGAGGCCATATATCTAAAATATCATCAACTAGGGAGTGGAGAACCTATGTTGGAAAATCATCAACTAGGGAGCGGAGACCCTATGTTGGAAAATCATCAACAAGGGAGTGGAGACCCTATGTTGGAAAAACGACTAGGGAGTGGAGACCTTATGTATAAAATAATCATCAACTAGGGAGTGGAGACCATATGTTGCAAAAGCATACTAGGAAGTGGAGGCCCTATGTCTAAAATATCATCAACTAGGGAGTGGAGACCCTATGTTGGAAAATCATCAACTAGGGAGTGGAGACCCTATGTTGGAAAAGAGACTAGGGAGTGGAGACCCTATGTATAAAATATCATTAACTAGGGAGTGGAGACCCTATATTGAAAACTCGTTAACTAGGGAGTGGAGACCCTCTGTTGGAAAAGAGACTAGGGAGTGGAGACCCTATGTCTAAAATAACTTCAACTAGGGAGTGGAGACCCTATATCAGAAAATCATCAATTAGGGAGTGGAGACCCTATGTTGGAAAAGCGACTAGGTAGTAGAGACCCTCTATCTTAAATAAAATCAACTAGGGAGTAGAGGCCCTATGTTGGAAAAATGCAGCTAGGGATTGGAGACCCTATACTAGCATGATTTTGAACTTTTTCTTCTTTTTTCTTTCTTTTCATCATTTTTATTTTTTTTCAGAGAATGAGTAAATGCGGGAAATAAATTTTTGGAGGAGACTTCCCTTTTGGAGTGGTTGCTGCAAAACTGTTTCTAGCCTTTGCGCAATTTCTTTTTGGTTGCACCTGCTTCTTGCAAGGTTGCTTTTGGATTGCACTTGTTTTCTTGAAGAACCTCTGGCTTTTCCAGAATTTGCCATGAGGTCAGTCACGTGGGACTTAATCTTTCCAACTTTTCTTTGCCTTTGTGGGCATTTGACTTTGAATTTCCTCTTTCAACAGTTTTTGATTTTGAAGCATCGGCCACCATGGCCAGTCAGAGTCGACTTGATGCCCCTACTGAGGCTAGGTGCCTTTTTTGCATATTGGCTTGTATCAAGTGAGAACCCAGTAAATCATTCTTGCCATCCTTTCTTTGTCTTAGTTTCGAAACAGAGTTAGGCCGAAAGGATTCAAAGAAAAGCAAACAATGGAATGGATAAATGAATTTAGACGAGAGATATCCCTTTAGGGGAAAAGAAAGAAGGACTTATCTGGAGTGTATACGGACTTCAATGAATATAACATGCCTCTTGGACTAGATGCCTGATCTGTGTAAACCGTCCAACTCTCAAAAATTCATCACAACTCTTGCCTTAAGACTTAGAAACTTTGCCCAGGACTGTGTCGATGCCAGTGACTGTGAGGATCCTCGTTTCGATCAGTGGCACCCTTTGCGGGTTTTCACCAGCTGGCCTCTCTCATTTGTCTTCTCACCATCGCCTTATAGTGATCTTTGCGAGTTTTCACTAACAAGACTCTCTCATTTTCGTATTGCTCTGCTTACCATCGCCTTACGGTGCCCGTGAGGGTTTTCACCGATAAGACTTTCTCATTTTATTTCTCTCATTTTGTTGTATTAGATCCGGGTAACTGTATCCTCCCATTTTGAATCTCTTTGTCGATTGATCGGAAGGACTTGAAAAAGATTTGGGTAAAAATGATTTGGATTGAATTACAACTTTGAAACCTTTCAGACAAAACCATCGCCAAACCATTATAAATTCTGTCCCATTTTCAACTTTCGGGGAATGTGGATTTTTATTTTGGTGTGACTGAACTCCAGAGAGAGGCTGCCTACGTATCCTTTCGGAATCAAGTCAAACGTAGTTCAAGGAAGAGAACTTTGTTTTTGATTCTTTTTTGTTTTGGTTTTCTTTTCTGTTTTGGTTTCTTCTCTTTCTTTTTACTTTCCTTTTTTCTCTTTTTTTTTTTCATTTTTCATTTCATTTTCTTTGTATTTTCTTTCTTTTTTTTATATTTCTTTTTTCTTCTCTTTTCATTTTTTTTCATTCATTTTCTTTTAATGACTTCCGGGTTCCAATGAGGGTAATCAAAGAATGGGAGTCGGCTCAAAAGGGTTTGCAAAGGGTTAAATGTTTGGATAGTGAGAAAGAAAGCCTTCTTCATTCCAACCGGAGAACATTAATGCTATATAGAGGATCCAACATAGTACCTTTTGACTGCACTTGCGTTGACAGTTATTTCAGGGATATTTTCTTCAATGTGTCCAGAGTACAAAGCTCACTTTTGGCAGTACTCTTGTTCAATGTATGGACCTTTCCAACCTGAAGCCAATTTTTCTTTAGTTGTTCCGATTCTTTATTTTATTTCCTTAAACCTATCTTCATTGCATTCTCATTCTTGATTCATTATTTTGAAGTTTGATAACGTTTTAGGATCGGGGCATGAAGTCCGCAAGCATGCCATGTTATTGAGTTCTGCATTTAACAGAATTGAAAAAAGAATAAGAGAAGTGACAAAATTAAGAAAAGAGACATTCCTCGACAATGAAATATTAATTTCATTTGATTTTGTTTTTGATTTCGATTGATTTTTTTTTGAATTTTAAAGATAGAAGGGTTTACACTGGAAAGTAATACAATAAAGTAAAACATCCAGATCACACCCTGAGATAATCCGGACGCAGAAAGGATAGCAAGACTGGCTACTAAGACTCCTGTCTGATAGGGAACTTTCAGGCTTGGCGACTATTTTTGGCTTTTCCTCTATCTCGGCAAGGGTTGTAAGGGCCTTCAGTGCCGTATCAAATTCTTCATCTCTCGAATTTCTATTCATCAAACCCTCTGAACCACTCTGAACGGACTGTGATGTGACCTTAAAGGCAGCATGACTCAAGATTTGGCCCGTTTTTAAGCCATTTTCGACCATCTCCCCAATTTTGATAGTCTGGGCGAACGGATTACCCATAGCAGACATCATATTCTGGAAGTAGTTCGCCTCTTGGGCCCGTAGGAAGACCGTAACCATTTTCGTTTCGTCCATTGGAAGCTTTCCCCTGGCGGCTTGCTCGCGTCATATGACAGCATATTCACAAAAATATTCCGCGGTTTTCTTTGTCAATCTGGACACAGAGTTCTCTTTTTAGATTTTATACTCTTGATTTTTTTCTTTCTTTTTTTTAGTTTTTTTTTTCGCTCTTTGTTTTTTTTTTTCGTTATTTGTTTTTGTTATTTTTGTCACTCTTTTCTTTCTTTTTCTTTCTTCTCTTTTTTTTTCACCCAGTTTATTTGATGTCAATGATCGAATCTGATGGGATTGCCTACGTATCATGACGCCGCATGAATCAAATCTTGTGTAGTTCGGGAAAGATCAGGAATAAAGTAAACAAACTAACTCTTTTTTTCTGGATTTTGATTTTGTTTTTCTTTTTTTTCTTAATTTTCGAAAGACTTATAAAGAAGAAATAATTTCTTTTATTTCGATTTCTTTTTTTTTTTGGAGAATTTTTGAAAAGAAAGAAAATATTATTTTGGATTGTTTTTAATATTTTGGGAGAAAGACTTCTAAAAACAAGGTAAAAAATATTTTTGCATTTTGAATTGATTTGTTTCTTTTTTCAAATGAAAGACTTCTATAAAGAAATATTATTATTTTTTTGTTTTAATTTTTTTTATTTGGGATTTTCTGAGGAAAAACTTCTAAAGAATGAATTAAAGGAAAATATTTTTGGATTTTGACTTTTTTTTTAAAAATTTCCAAAAGTAAAAATTTTATAAAAGAAGGAATTCTTTTTTGATTTTATGTGTCAAAGAAAAACTTATAAAGAAGGAATTAAAAGAAAATATTTTGAATTTTTATAAATTGGGGCCGGAACCGATGAGGTTTGCCTACGTATCTCACATCCGGTGAGAATCAGACCCGCGTAGTTCGGTCAAAAAGGCATGACCTTTTGTTTTTGAAAATATTTGGCGTATTTTGAAATGAGTTTTTTTTTTCCAAAATGTTGGCAGAGTTTTGGGATTTTCTAATACCTGAATTTTCAAAAATCGGGTAAATTTCTCTCTCTTGCCTCACTCTTGGTTTTTCTTGATTTTCTTTCCCTATTATAGAAGACGGTCAACATGCAAGCCGAAACAAATAAATATACAAGTAGCACGTAACAATGCATCAGGATGGTCTTTTGATTTGGGTACACCTGTCCTAGACGGACCCAACCCCTGTGTTGAGTCCCCAAAGTCAAATGCACGTGATGCAAACAAGCGTACCTACTAGGGATCCGGCATGAGGTTATGTCATTCTAAGTTTAAATCCTGGGTGTATTGTTCTAGACCTGGCTCACCCGAGCGGACAACTGGAGGGAGAGGGGAGGGGGACAGCGTACCGGGAATACATAAGCTTCATCGACTTTGCAACTTGTCCGTACCTCGTTCTAAAATTAGGATATGACTCTAACAGAAAAAAAGCGACGTGAAGCGCACGCTTCCCAGAAGATTCAGAAGACTCAGAGAGAAGAGGGTTTCGTAACAGTTTATATACAGTTCAATCAATATCAAAGCAGTAAAAAGTGACATTTATCACATTAGGCCCAAACATGTAATATCAGAGAATCACAAGAAAGCCAAGCATAACAGTTATTCTAAGCTCGAATTCTGAATCTTGAACCAGAGATTTTGGGTTCGTTTCCCTAGCAGAGTCGCCAGAACTGTCACACCTCCTTTTTTCGAGGGGATAGGGGACAGGGAGTTTTTTCAATTTAGGTGACATTATTCGAAATGTGATTATTTATTTATTAAGAGATGCCACTTGGAATAATTTATGGTGTCCCAAGTCACCGATTTATTTTAAAATTCCAAATCAAGGAAATTGACTCTATTTATGGTCCGCGAACACAGAAGACCAGGTAAGGAATTCTGTTAACCCGGGAGAAGGTGTGAAGCACTCCCGAGTTCCATGATTTTAGCACGGTCGCTTAACAATTAATACTTGGCCTAATTATCTGGTTTTTTAAATATTATTTTTTACTTTTTAATTATCTGATTTATTACCTGTTTTAAACCTATTATGCATTTTACCTTTGACCGCTTTTAGTTATGTATTTAAATCAATTTTTAGTATTTATGGAGTTATTTCTTGGACAAGTTACGATGTCCTATACTTGTCGTTTGGTACACATTGCAAAGCGCGCCACGTGAAATGCACCCGCGATTTATAACATGTTTATTATTATTATTTGAAGTTATGGTCAAGTCGCGTGAAATGCGAACTCGAATTGGGATTTACGTATCGTGACCATGCCACGGGAACCGTACTCATGGCCACGATAATTTATTAACCGTGCCTAAAGCAAGCTACGAAGTTTATGAATTACTTGTCTTAAACTAATTTAAGATTTGTAAAGCCATAAGAGTATGTTATTGTAAAAAAGCATGAAATAGATTAAATTAATTACTCAAGAACTACAAAAGGGGGCCATTGTATGAGATTAATAGGCCTAGCTGATTTCAAGTTTTGGCCCAAAAATAAAATAACTTTCTTCATTAGCTTATAGTAACCTCACAACTCCACTTCCTTCAACAATCCATGTGTCTAGGCCCAAACATTGGATCTTCACCAGTGACATAATTCTAGTTAAACTCGTTTAACAACTTAACTCTATACTTTAGACAATTGACAGCTTAATTTAAAATAAAGATGGAACTACTAAAGCTCATTTATTAACACATGAATGACTAAATAACTAAATAGAGACATAACATTGCTTGAGCTTCCATTTCAATAAGAAATTATTTTTTTAATTTATAAACAATCACAACTCACTTATCAATTAGCAAATTTCATTAAACCATTCATGGATATACCCTTTTTTAAGAGAACATGCTAATGAACTAAAATAAATATACAAAGAGGAAGCTCAAAAATTGGCATGTTTAACAGAGAATAATTTCATTCATTCAAGATATAAATGAATACCAAAAAACACCAAAAGAAAAAGAAGCAACTCATATCATTAATCAAAACAAGATAAGAAGTGGGCCTCAAAAGTTGAATCTGAAACTTTACGATTTTACAACTTTGAATCTTAAACTCATTCAGACCGCACGCAAGACCTCAAACGGAGCATCGAAACTCGCCGACGACCTCAACTAAAAATCTCAATATTTCGACTGGGTTTGGATGGTAGTTTATGGTATTAAAATGGTTGTTCTATGGAGGTTTAAAGGTTATTTTTGAGTGGTGAAGCTGCTGATGTTTTGGAAAGAAAGACGAAGAAAGAATGACACAAGTAGAAATTCTCTTATCCTAAAAGAAGAAAATAAATTTCTCTCAATTACCTCCTCCGTCATTTTTCTTTTTCTATCCTTTTTTTTCTCACATTTCTCTTCTATTTATAGAAATTATTTTGGGAATTTTCAGATTTGTTTTTTAAGTTTTTTATTTTTTTTAATTAAAAAGAATTTCCACTTCCCATGTTTCTTATTTGTTTAAAAACAATAATTCCCCACTTTTTTTTACTTTTAGTTTTTAATTTCTTACTTTTTTTACTTTTATTATATTTAAATTCCCACTTTTATATTTTTCTTTTTTTACTTCCCACTTATTTTACTTTTGTTTATTTTATTTCCCACTTATTTTACTTTTTTAAAAACAATTTCAGCTACCCTTAATTTTATTTTTTAATTTCAACTTTCTTTTACTTTTTATTTTTTTAAATTTCCACATTCTTTTACTTTTATTGTTTTAATTTTTCACTTTTTTTTACTTTTTTATTAAATAATTTCCACCTACTTTTACTTTTACTTTTACTTTTTAATTTTATATTTCTACTTTTAATATTGTTTTAATTCCCATCCGCAATTTTTTTTTAAAAAACTAATAATAATAAAGTTTTATTTATTTTCCGTTTTTAATTCATTTTATTTAAAAATAAAGAAAAATAATAATTATAAAAATTATACTAATATTAATAATTGACCTTTTAAATTATTATTAATTTTTACCCTATATAAAATAACGTAACAAAGCTAAAACAATATATATTAAATTTTTGAAAATAATTACATAGTACAAGGTGATAAAAATTTAAATATAGTCAAACATTAGGTGCTCACAGTACCAAGAAAATAAAATGATTGTTATGAAATATAGTTCAAAGTAACAATATAGAACAAGAAAAAACAAGCTAAGAGATATAGAGAGAAAGATGAAAAAATCTTATTTCTTCTTTAGTTGTGTGTATTTTTCTATCTATTACAGGGCCTTTACATAGGCATGAAAAGTGAAGAAAAATATGTCATTGAATATGTCATTAAGCATTTGAAAGATCATAGAGGAAGAGTATACATCCACCTTAATTTTATTTTTCTTTTAGCACTCCCCCTTGGATGTCCATAGATAATGTGCATCGTTAAAACCTTATTAGAAAAAACCCTCTAAAAAATCCTATTGAAGGAAAAAGAGTACACATGTTTATAAATACGCCTTCTGGTTGCCTAGTTAAAAACCTTCAAGAAAAATCCAGTGGGACAAAATCTTGTAAGGGAAAAGGAGTACAACGCGTATTAACTCCCCCCGATGAGAGCATCAATTCACATCCCAATCTTGTACACTAGTTTCTTGAAGGTTGACGTCAGTAGAGATTTGGTGAATAAATCAGCCATATTATCACTTGAACGAATATGTTGCACATTGATATCACCATTCTTTTGAAGATCATGTGTGGAAAATAACTTTGGTGAAATGTGTTTTGTTATATATCCTTTTATGAATCCTCCCTTCAATTGGGCTATGCATGTTGCATTGTATTTATACAAAATTGTGGGTAGTTTATCATACTTCAAATCACATTTGTCTCTAATAAGATGTATTATAGACCTCAACCATACGCATTCTCGACTTGCTTCATGAATTGCAATTATCTCAGCAGATTAGATGAAGTAGCCACGATTAATTGCTTAGTCGATCGCCAAGATATGGCAGTGCCTCCACATGTAAACACGTAGCCTGTTTGAGATCGAGCCTTGTGTGGGTCAGATAAATACCCAACTTCGGCATAACCAACAAGATCGAGATTGCAATCATTGCCATAAAATAAGCACATATCGATAGTGCCTTTTAGATACCGCAATATGTGTTTGATTCCATTGCAATGCCTCCTTGTAGGAGCAGAGCTATATCTTGCTAAGACATTAACTAAAAAAGATATGTCAGGCCTTGTAGTGTTAGCAAGATATATTAGTGCACCAATTGCACTGAGATATGGTACTTCAGGACCAAAAGGTTCTTCATTATTTTCATGAGGTCGGAATGGATCTTTATTTATATCGAGTGATCTCACAACCATCGGGGTACTCAATGGATGTGCTTTATCCATGTAGAATCTCTTTAAAATCTTTTTACTGTATGCTGATTGATGGACAAAAAATCCATCTTTCATATACTCAATTTGTAGACCAAGACAAAATTTTATCTTTTTAAGATATTTCATTTCAAATTCTTTCTTTAAACAGTCTACTGCTTTAGGAAGCTCCTCAGGAGTTTCAATGATATTTAAATCATCAACATACACGACGATTATAACAAATTTAGATCCAGATCTTTTTATAAAGACACAAGGACAAATTGAATCATTTTTGTACCCTTCTTTCAACAGGTACTTACTCGGGCGATTATACCACATGCGCCCTGATTGTTTCAATCTGTATAAGGATTTTTGAAGCTTTATTTAATAAATTTCTTGGAAACCTTAATATTTTTCAGAACAATTTAAATCCTTCAATGATTTCCATAATACTCATATCAAGTTTTTCATGTATTGCCAGATTAAAACCTGAAATGACTACATCTACCACAGGAGAACATGTCTCTATATAATCAATTTTAGGATATTCACAAATCTTCTTGTGAAACAAGTCGTCTTTATGTCTATCAACTTGACCTTTTTTTCCACACAAGAACACATTTATACCTCCATTGGCTTTATACTTTCTGTTACACCCCATGTTTTCATACGTAAGAGTACGTTGAAAGACAATTGATGTAAGCTCAGAAATGAGATCATATTTGAAAGTACATATGGTAAGTTAATCATGTTACCTTGAAGGTTACAAATCTTTAAGATCATAGATAAAAAGTACCAAGAGGATTTAAATACTTAGAAGTTAAGCAAACTGAAAAAAACAAGTTTCGTCGAAAGTCGACAAGTTGGGAATATTATAACATGTAATCATGGGATAAGAATAATGTGATTAACATGAAAATGAGGTTATGTTATGAGTTATTTTATGATTATGATACTCGTGTGTTACTTTTTTAAGTCAAGGGAGTTGTAGAACAAAAGTTGGCAAAGGTCATCACAAGTTACATTCATAAATGTGCTGAAAATTAGGTCAAATGTAGTGGAGCTTTTATCCCAATATACTTCGAATTACGAGATAATCCACATATAAAATTGAAGATCTACAATTCTATTTTCTAACACATTAAACCGTTTGTTGATACGACATTAGATTAAAGATATATTTTCAGTTTTGCGAGACTGTGCAGACTGCATAAGTGACAAGTAAGTGTGTCGCTGAAGTTTTTTGAGCAATACATTTCGTGTGTTATATGACATCTTTTTGGGACATATTATATATCGAATTTAAGGTATTGGAATGTAATTTCTAACGCTTTTAACCATTCTCTTATACGACATCCAGATAAAAAGATATAAGCGTCGGAAGAAGGACCAATGATAGGGTGACAAGCTAGCACCTCTTTGACTTTTCAATAGTTGATATATTAAGGTCTTAGGTTGTATTTATCTTCATTTTTCCATAGAGCACGACCATAGAACACCCATAAACATATCATTAAGGTTTTTTCTAGGGTTTCAAAGGATATTAACATCTGGGGTACGAAATCAACAAGCGATAACATTAGAACGATCCCTATGACGTAAGTATCACTGTATCGCCTCTCTTTTTCTTTGTAGTTTGAGTTTTGGAAGGTACTTCATAGTTAATAAAACGTGTAATTTCTGTATTAGTGCTTTTAAATATCAAGGAAAGTTGATAAATTTATTTTCTAATAGTTAGAACTCATGGGACGGTGATCGGAAGCCGTGAGTTCGATTTATTTCACTTTAGTGGACTGTTTTGTAGTCCACTCGTGTTGGCCTATTGTGCTGCTGATTTATGGAGTTTGGAAGGATGGAGGGAATGGAGAAGCTCCACATGTGGTAGGATAGTAAGCTGGTCACTCGTCGTTGCAATTTCAGGTTAATTGATAACTTATTGATTGGGTGTGTTATGGTATATTTTGGGGTTTTATTGTATTGAAGATCCCAAATTGTAGTTGGGTTGTTTTTAGTTGTTGATTGTATTGTGTTTGTATATCTCCTATAGTAGGTTTGACGGAGCCGTGAAATCAGGGGAAATGTTGTCCGTTTTATTTTAGAATAGAGTTATCATTTGAGATACGTGATATACTACCACCATCTAAGTTGTACACGTATTTCTTTGTTATAGGGTTGGCACGCTAGTTGTTATGAGCTCGTTGTTGAGTTGCATTGATGACTTGAGGTATGTTAAGGCTATCCCTTCTTTCCTTTTGGCATGATCCATATGATACGACGAAACGAGCAAGCACACAACTTTCACAAATGATTTTATTCCTAGATGTACTAGGGTTGCCTATGTTCTTACTTTCCCATATGTCCTGCTATCATATCATCTGTTCATGGGTCTCACGACATTCCGAGATATCTTATTGACTTACTTCATTATGTATTGCATTCATTTATACATGTATATTTACCCATTACCAGATGGCGTTATATTCGCATATAGTATATGTATATGAGGTAAAGGGAAAGGTTATGGCATTATATACGCGCCACCACCTGACCAGCTGGTATACGTTGATGATTTTGCCCACAGTGGCTGAGATGATATGATGGGATGACCTTAGAAGCATGATGATATTATGTACGCATATACCTATGTATGGTGTGGCAGTTATACGCACATGCATGACATTATAATTGTTTTATGATTCACAGATCTATTCAGAATTACAGGTTGAGTTCTTTACTCCATGTTTCTTTCATGTCTTTCGTATACTACTTTTATGCCTTACATGCTCGGTACTTTATTTGTACTGACGTCCATTTTGCTTGGAGATGTTGCATTTCATACCCGCAGGTCCCATTAGACATGTTGAGAGTTCTCCTCGTCGGCTATCAGCTCAGCGGAAGGTATTTGTGCTCTCCACTTGCTCCGGAGTTGCCTATTTGGTCAGTATGATTTGGACATGTACTGATTTGTTTGACAGGGCCCTATCCCGACCTTTATGATATTTATGTACTTTTAGAGGCTTGTAGACAGATGTCATGTGTATGGATATTTGTATGGACTTATCGGCCTATGTTTTGAGTATACAAATAATCATGTCAGCCTTATTGGCCGTATGTCACATGTATAAGTTTCTATATCATGTTTGGTCGTCTGATGTTTAGTATTCTCTTATGTTTTATTCTCGTTATCTAATGATGTCCCTTATGGCCCACTTACCTATAACGGTATGATAAGAAATATATATTACGTTAGTACTCGGTTGTGTAAGTTACCGGGTGCCCGTAGCAGCCATGCGGTTTGGGTCGTGACAAAAGTGGTATTAGAGCAGTTTTGTCCTAGGGAGTCTACAAGCCGTGTCTAGTAGTGTCTTATTTATGTGTGTGTTGTGCACCACACTTATAAGCAGGAGGCTACAGGGCATTTAGGGTTGTCACTCTTTCTTCTTATTCTAGATCGTGTGGTAGAGCTTAGTTGTAAGAAATTCAAACTCTTAAATTCTATTTTATTCGTTATACAATGACATCTACATCCAGAAAGACAGTTGGTAAGAGATTGAATGTGACTGTGGAAGAGTTGAGTCAGAGGAACTCGATTTTGCATCTTGCTTATGATGAGTAAATGTAAGGTCTTCAGTAGATTATGTGTGTACTACGACGTGTAAGCTTCTTGATAAGGAGTCCTAAGGTATGAATATCTATCCACCCCTATGGTAAAAAGCAATGAGAGAATAAGAAGGTATATACAAGTTTCAACAAGTAAAAGAAGTAAGGTGAAGAAGGATACGAGGTACCCAGTTAGTGAAGATTATCGGTATTTACAATTTAGGCAGAGAAATATAAACATTCTGAGTTACTTTCAACAGTAATAGAGATATATACAATTGACCACACCAATCTCAATTATGTCATATGGTAGCTAACAGATATTGGTTAAGAGAAGGATGAGATATGAGGATCCAGCCGAGGTTAGAGTAACCCAAAATTATAGATGAATTGTTACCATTAGCTCACATTTCCGAAGGATATTGTAAACGTGGTAATAATTCTCCTTGTGAGATACCCAGATGGTGCACTCTAGAATAGTACAATTAGACATGAATACTAGAATGTTCAAAAATTTCAGAAGATTGGCATTGGAATCCTAGAAGGGATAAATATTTACCTTTGTATGGCTCCCGTCCCTAGTAAAGAGAGAGTGTTAGGCGGCCCGAATATCCAGTGAGATAGAGCAAGGGGAGCTAAAAGTGAAAGTATCTTTTGTTAAAGTTTCCAGAATAAAGTAATAGACAAAAATATTAGCGGAAGAATAGGAAAAGAGTAAATGAAGCATTATGAGTAAGATGTGATAAATGGATGTTAAAGGCAAACCAAAATATGACAGGATTATAGATTCTATAGTCAAGTGAAAGAAAAGACAAGAGGTGACGGACTTTGAGATAACAAAAGCATATAAGACATAAAGACATGTCCCCATTTCGAGAAATGAGTTGGTGACTCGTACGTGATTACCAGAAGAAAAAGTTAGACCCCCGGAGTAAAAGATATTAATATGGGATAGTGAATAAGATAAAGTGAACATGAATTCAGGACGGAAGGATTTGATAATAGTCGACATCGAAAGAATTTCAGAGATCGCGTAATGGCGATAATAGAATGGACAACAAAAGAATAAACTTTAAAGGTCATTCAGGAAGACGCTTCTCTAAAGCAAGAACTGTGAGCAGAGTTAAGCTTAAGGGACTAAGTGTGCCAGTTACACTATGTGTCACCTTCGTACGTAAGAAATTCAGTTATCCATGGTACAAAAAGGTTACCACAAGGCAAGTAAAAGTCCGTCGAAATATGAAAAGACGCCAAAGATGAAGAGGTAAAACATTTATAGGTAAATCTTCATAGCATTAAATGTTAGTACTCCCCTAAAGGGGGAATATGGTGTGATATGGTATTAAGTCGGAGTTATGTGGTTCAGGTAACTATGGAATAGTAAAGGAAGAATATGGTAGAAAGGCAAAAGGAATGAGATTGCATTTATTCAGATCCTACGGATATGATGCGACCCCTGAACATTATGTAAGCATGACGAAAGGGAGAGGCAGTAAGAGTTCCATCACTAGATATTATTGATAAATAAGTGCAAATGAACACTTGATACAAAAGGAGCCAGGGTGCGGGGTAAGTTAAGACAAAGGATATAACCCAAAGAGATTACGCAGAATATATGTATGAGAATGGACTAACGAGTAGTTAGTAGTTGATTCAGGAAGAGTCTAGTCATGGCTAGACAAGAGGATACAGAAAAATCAGCAGATTGTGCAAGATAAACGTAGTGAACCCCAACATAGTGAATTCAGTCTCACAAATATGATGTCACAACCCTTGAGAAATATTCAAATAGGAGTTGGGGTAATTATTGGTACCGTATAAGTGTTATGGAAATAAAAGAAAGTGCCACTGGGAAGACAGTCAAAAATTTCAATTCAGAAGCAACCCTACGAGCACAAAGGCGCGGAGGTAAGTAACGAAGGATAATTATAGGCGAGTAAGAATATCAAAAATCCTTTCGAGTATACGATGTAATAAGTTTGCAGCTTTACAGGAGTCAAAGGGTCGCCCCTAAGTTTACAAAGAAAGACTAGCTGAGGAAATAAGGAAGAAGGCTTCAACTTAAGGATAGTGACATAAAGAAAAAAATAGTCTTGTAACAACAGTCTCACTACAACATTGTATGCGCTCCATAAGAAAGTGGCACCTATCGTGGCTAATGAACGGGAAGAAGAAAAGAAAATCAAAAGCTGATATTTGAGATCATATGAGTTACAGGAAATTCCAGTATTTCTAGGCAATGAGATAAGCTATGCATTCATGCAATAAGTGGCAGAACGACCATGAAAAGTAATTGATTATGTTTAAAGACAATTGAGAAGTCACGAAATAAAATCTATGGTGCTAACAGTTTAAAGGAAAATTGTAAGTAATATGAATAGATATGTGTAGGTTGCAAGCTAAAGTATTGTAGAGGGACACAGGTTTAGGTAAATAGGAGTAAGGATAAGAAAAGACAAGTGATAAAGTGACAAGAATAGGTAAGGCCTCGGGATTAAGCCCATCAAAACAAGAGAGCTGATGGTATTTCATGAATTGCAGGGGATTAGAATACCCCCATAAGATGAATCACATTGGGATGCTATAAAATACGGTTATTGAAGTATAGTATTATCCCTATGTGGATCAGGCAAATAACTTCAGATGTTCCCCGATGAGACGTGAGCCCTAGTGATAATGTATTACGTAAGAGATTTCAAGTGATCAGTGGTAGAATATAAATCAATGTTGAGGTGAATCACCAATATATGGATAAAAGTACAAAGTATGAGATAAGATTAGGCCGTCATTCTTAAGATGAAAAGTAATGAGGAAGCACTAAAGAACTTAGATTTATACATATAGATAAGCAGCGAGAGAGTAACCTTGACATGCCCCGAACCTGGGAGCGAGACCGGCACCTGGTGCCTCACCTAACCTAGCGTACTAAATTGCGAATATGGGACTCTGAACATATAATGTCATAATTTGTCCATGGGGCTACATTACAAGACACTTTGTGAAGCAAAACATAAAACTGAACGGAAACTAACGCTGACCAAACATCAATATAAAGCTGGGCTGATAAGGCCGTCATAAGTACTCCAGCTGACAAACCACCAAAGTATACATACCAGGCCTACAAGCCCAACATACTGCACTAACTGACATGATATGTCTACAAGCCTCTACTGATGGATGTATTATAATCAGAACAGGGCCCCGACCTACCCATAACATATATACATACATAGAAAAGATGTACACAAAACCTTAGACCCGTTAACTCCGAAGGACATGGAGCTTACCGATCAGGCTGAACTCGGGGAACACCTATTGAGGAGGTCTACCCGTCTGTCTATCTGAACCTGGGTAGCAGACCTTGATATTAATAAATTGAAGTAAGAGTTATAAATTGTAGTAAAGCCATAACCATAAATAACCGAGACTATGAAACAAGATATAGCAATAGTCGTAAGTTCGATAAATTATCGAGTGAAGAACTTTAATACATCTATAGATTCTCAGAGGGGCACCTTGTCATAGTTTTGTATATGTTCACAAAGTGAGGCCTAGAGTTTGGCTAAAAGCTGGATGAAAAATGACGGC
>AWOL01S0061395.1:17399-29029 GCA_000715115.1 Nicotiana otophora
ATGAGACGTGAGCCCTAGTGATAATGTATTACGTAAGAGATTTCAAGTGATCAGTGGTAGAATATAAATCAATGTTGAGGTGAATCACCAATATATGGATAAAAGTACAAAGTATGAGATAAGATTAGGCCGTCATTCTTAAGATGAAAAGTAATGAGGAAGCACTAAAGAACTTAGATTTATACATATAGATAAGCAGCGAGAGAGTAACCTTGACATGCCCCGAACCTGGGAGCGAGACCGGCACCTGGTGCCTCACCTAACCTAGCGTACTAAATTGCGAATATGGGACTCTGAACATATAATGTCATAATTTGTCCATGGGGCTACATTACAAGACACTTTGTGAAGCAAAACATAAAACTGAACGGAAACTAACGCTGACCAAACATCAATATAAAGCTGGGCTGATAAGGCCGTCATAAGTACTCCAGCTGACAAACCACCAAAGTATACATACCAGGCCTACAAGCCCAACATACTGCACTAACTGACATGATATGTCTACAAGCCTCTACTGATGGATGTATTATAATCAGAACAGGGCCCCGACCTACCCATAACATATATACATACATAGAAAAGATGTACACAAAACCTTAGACCCGTTAACTCCGAAGGACATGGAGCTTACCGATCAGGCTGAACTCGGGGAACACCTATTGAGGAGGTCTACCCGTCTGTCTATCTGAACCTGGGTAGCAGACCTTGATATTAATAAATTGAAGTAAGAGTTATAAATTGTAGTAAAGCCATAACCATAAATAACCGAGACTATGAAACAAGATATAGCAATAGTCGTAAGTTCGATAAATTATCGAGTGAAGAACTTTAATACATCTATAGATTCTCAGAGGGGCACCTTGTCATAGTTTTGTATATGTTCACAAAGTGAGGCCTAGAGTTTGGCTAAAAGCTGGATGAAAAATGAGAAAAGAGTCACATAGGCGCACATACAAGGACAAAATCATATAGGCTGCAAGATAGGAGGTAGCAACAATTAAGAGATTGGAAGAATTCCGATCACAAGTCGGGGTATGAGAAAGAAGCCTAAAGGGGGAAATGCCTTGGTATTTGAATTTATTCACAGAACAATTGCCTAGATGGCAAGGACAATATTAAAGTATTCGCAAGAGCAATAGGTTATGAGACGGATAAGCACATCAGTCAACATTCGAGGACGAATGTTCCCAAGGGGGGAATGATGTTACACTCCATATTTTCGTACGTAAGGGTACATTATAAGACAATTGATATAAGCTTAGAAATAAGATTATTTTTGGAAGTACATATGGTAAGTAAATCATGTTACCTTGGAGGTTACAAATTTTGAAGATCATATATAAAAAGTATCAAGAGGGTTTAAAGACTTAGAAGCTAAGAAAACTGAAGAAAATAAGTTTCGTCGAAAGTTGACAAGTTGGGAATATTATAACATGTAATCTTGGGATAAGAATAGTGTGATTAAAATGGGAAGAAGGTTATGTTATGAATTATTTTAGGCTTATGATAGTCGTGTGTTACGTTTTTAAGTCAAAGGAGTTGTGGGCAAAGGTCATCACAAGTTGCATTCATAAATGTGCTGAACATTAGGTCAAATGTTGCGGAGCTTTTCTTCCAATACACTTGGAATTACGGGATGATACATATAAAAAATTGAATATATATGAGTCTATTTTCTAACGCATTAAAACGTTTGTTGATACGACATTGGATTAGAGAGATATTTTCAGTTTTGCGAGACTGCATATGTGACAAGTAGGTGTGTCACTGAAGCCTTTTGAACAATACATTTCGTGTGTTATATGATGTCTTTTTGGGACATATTATATACCAAATTTAATGTCTTGGAATGTAGTTTCCATCTCTTTTAACCGTTCGCTTATACGATATCCATATAAAAATATATAAGCATCAGAAGAAGGGCCAATGATATGGTGCCAAGCTAGCACCTCTTTGACTTTTCAAAAGTTGATATATTAAGGTCTTAGGTCGTCTTTATCTTCATTTTTCCATAGAACACTACCATAGAACACCCATAAACATATCCTTAATCTCTCTTCTAGGGTTTCAAAAGAGATTAACATCCGGGGTACGAAATCAAGAAGCGATAACATTAGAACGATCCCTATGACGTAAGTATCGCTATATCGCCTCTTTATTTCTTTGTAGTTTGATATTTGGAAGGTAATGAATAGTTAATCAAATGTATACTTTCTGTATTTGTGATTTTAAATATCAAGGAAGGTTGATAAATTCATTTCCTAATATTTAGAACTCACGGGACGGCGATAGGAAGCCGTGAGTTCTATTTATTTCACTTTTAGTGGACTGTTTTGTAATCCACTCGTGTTGACCTATTGCGCTACTGATTTATGGAGTTTGGAAGTATGAATGGCATGGAGAAACTCCACATGTGGTAGGATAGTAGGCTGGTCGCTCCTCGTTGCAATTTCAGGTTAATTGATAACTTATTGATTGGGTATGTTATGGTATATTTGGGGTTTTTGTTGTATTGAAGGTCCCAAATTGTAGTTGGGTTGTTTTTGAGTTGCTGATTATATTGTGTTTATATCTCACATATAGTAGGCTTGATGGAGCAGTGAAATCAGGGGAAATGCTGCCCGTTTTATTTTAGAATCGAGTTATCATTTGAGATACGTGATATACTACCGCCATCTAAGTTGTATACACATTTCTTTATTATAGGGTTGGCGCGCTAGTTGTCATAAGCTTTTTGTTGAGTTGCATTGACGACTTAAGGTATGTTAAGGCTATCTCTTCTTTCCTTTTGGCATGATCCATATGATACGATGAAACGAGCAAGCACGCAACTTTCACAAATGATTCTATTTCTAGAAGTACTAGGGTTGCCTATGTTCTTAATTCCCCATATGTCCTGCTATCATATCATCTGTTCATGGGGCTGATGGCATTCCGAGATATCTTATTGACTTACTTCATTATGCATTGCATTCATTTATACATGTATATTTACCCATTACCAGATGGCGTTATATTCGCATATAGTATATGTATATGAGGTAAAGGGAAAGGTTATGGCATTATATACGCGCCACCACCTGATCAGCTGGTATACGTTGATGATTTCGCCCACAGTGGCTGAGATGATATGATGGGATGACCTTAGAGGCTTGATGATGTTATGTTTGCATATACCTATGTAATATGGCATTTATACGCACATGCATGACATTATAATTGTTTTATGATTCACAGAGCTATTCAAAATTTCAGGTTGAGTTCTTTACTCCATGTTTCTTTCATGTCTTTTATATACTACTTTCATACCTTACATGCTCGATATTTTATTTGTACTGACGTCCATTTTTCCTGGGGATGTTGCGTTTCATGCTCGCAGGTCCCGTTAGACAGGTTGAGAGTTCTCCTCATCAGCTATCAGCTCAGCGGAAGGTGTTTGTGCACTCCACTTGCTCCAGAGTTGCTTATTTGGTCAGTATGATTTGGACATGTATTGATTGGTTTGGCGGGGCCCTATCCCGATCTTTATGATATTTATGTACTCATGGAGGCTTGTAGACAGATGTCATGTATATGGATACGTGTATGGCCTTATCGTCGTATGTTTTGAGTATACAAATGATCATGTCGACATGTATAAGTTTCTATATCATGTTGGGTCATCCTATTTTTAGTATTCCCTTATATTGTATTCCCGTTATCTCATGAAGGCCCTTCTGGCCCACTTACCCATGACGAAATAATAAGAAAGATATGTTACATTGGTATCAGTTGTGTAAGGCACCAGGTGCCCGTCGCGGCTCTGTGGTTTGGGTTGTGACACTGTCAGGTGTTGGGACTATCCGTCCAACTTTATATTTTTTTAGGTGAAATCAATTTTCATTGCGTATTTTTCATTTGGCCAATCATTTATCTGTCCAAATTTCATGACAGATTTGAGCTAAAGATTCTCGTCAATATTAATAATATTGAGCGTTACATTATACTAACAATATCGTCGACGATCATTTTATATTAGTTCTATTATTACCCAATAAAGACATAACTTATTGAGATCTCATTATTTTCAGGTACCTAAACCTCTTCTATAAGGTCTTATGAAGTGTTATGTCGTGGTGCTCTTCTAGAGCACTTGCCTCCTTATTATGACAATCTTGAACATTTGCTCATCTCCTTCTTCAAGGAGTTTTATCTTTGGAACCAATTAGTCTACTATGCTTCATGCATGCCATAGACTCAATTCATTATGAACCCTATTTTATTTGGATAATTAGCAGCTGGAATATGACATTTAGCTTTGGGTCAGCAAATACGCATGGCAATATTTTGTAAATGAATCATCACTTGAACTTCAAGTTCACCTTTTCTCGTATGAGGATCTAAATGTACTCATAATAATTCATTACATGCATTACTTTTTAGCTGCCCATTTTCTCCCCCTATTGTTGGGATCACCAACACATATCCCTAGCCTTATTTGGGGATCCATCTTTTGTGCATTGTGGTGGAACAATTAAATCATATAGTACATTAGTATTTCTAGATGGAAATTATTTGGTTCCTGACCCTGAACCGATTGTGATAGGGAGAACTTATCATAACTTGGCTAGATGCATACAAGTATTATTGTATATTAAATAATACATCACATACCAAATTTTATTTTGGCAGTTTTGTACTCATAACCAATGATTTAGCTATAATTGGAGGCATACAATTTCTGTTAAACCAACTTGAATTTAAACCAGCATTATCAAGATAAATCATCATAATTTATATTCTGGAACTATGCTCTAATAATTTGAGCAATCAATCTTGCAAAAGCCAAACTGCAAGTTGATAACAAATGCACATGTGACCATAGAATAGATGCATCTATTAAAATCATATAGTAAACGGTCCACACGATAGGTGACTGGGCCCATATATTTATCACATTTTATTCGTTCCAGAAATAAATGGATTCAATCTCATCCTTAACTGGTAAATCATCAGAATAAGCAGGACAAGAAAATTCTTGAAGAATCTTCTATTTCTTCAATATATGCCAATGTAATTCTCAATTAATTTTTCGCATCATAATTGTACCGGGTTGGTCAATCGGTCATGCCAACTAATATTTGTTTCAGTAAACCTCTAGTTTACTTGTGATATATGATTCCATGATCATGCTTATATTTGTGTAGTACAAATAGAAAGAAAATCTGGTGACCTTTATATTTACCCGTTATGATTATAAAAATATGAAGATATTCAATATTCCTTTCATTTATAGTCTCAATATGCCAACCACTTTGACATATACATTTGAAAATCAGAAAGTTTCTTTTGAGACTTTACAATATCAATGTCGTGAATAATTTTATTCATCCGGGTATTAACATATTAATTTTTCTGGAACTCGTAACAACTTTTGTACTACAAGATCTTTTGCCACATCATTCATATGGTAAATGTCTCCTTCACGGAGAAACTTATATCATAATAAATTATCATGGTCAAAATCATCATAAGCAAAATTATTTCTTGCTTTAATTTTGCCTTTAATAACCTTTTATAAGGCACAACAAAATATTTTTTGGTGTATCACATGTACGTAACCAATGACATATTCATGTAATCACACAATAATATTTATTCTCTTTATTTCAATCAAACCTCCCTTAGAGGTGAGTTGTGTGGTATAAATCTAATCATGCACTGAATGTCTTTATTCATTACTTTTATCACATATTACCACATTCACATTTAGGAATGAGTCTGCATTCTCAATGCTTATCACAAGTCACATTCTCTTTAAGGAATGGATCATAATCAACAGTGTGCTTTACTATTTTTCATACCAATTTGATGGTAAACATTGCCTTCACATTTTGAAGGACTATTTTGAGAATCCTTAATGTTCTTCTTTTATAATCATAGTGATGATTATTATTATTTTAATCTTTGAAACGCCCACGTTCATTGTAACCACTTGTCTTCATTTAGACTTATTATGCGCCGCTACTACATTCACTTCAAGAATGGAGCAAATCAAGTGGGACAATATTCATGCCATTTCATGAAAAATATATTATTTTTCTTTAGTTATCATTATATCATCAATATGGTATAGTGTGATTCAAATTCAATATCTTACCAATATAAAACATGTTAGGCCATAATAAATTGGGACTCAAACCTAACTCTTATCATCATGGAGCATCAGGACTTGACCCTGATGTCTTACCCTCATGGTGCATTGCGACTTGAACTTATTAAAGTTGATATCATTAATAGCAAAGGACAAAAATAATTTCAAATACGAAGGAAATGCTTACCTCTTGAGTTAAACTATTCATAATGTTATTTGGATATAATTCTTAACAATAGACTTTCGTTTACTCAAATCAGCTAAGTAATTAGTGTCAAACTGATATATGAAAATACAAAATAATATTAAAAATTCACATGTGGTCTTTGCTGCAATAAACTTACTTCAAGATGAAAGTAATATGACCAGAATATTAAGGAAAAATAATGTATCAAACAGAATAATAGTACTACTAGTTACGATGCACTTTTATGAAAACTAAGTATTAAGCTCTCTAGAAAAATAAAAAGATATAGCAGAACATTTAAGTCAATCAGGGTATCAAAAAAAAAATAGTGGACAAATCTCTGTCTACTATCTTCTACTATATGCTTTCCGTATAGAAATGATTCAACGTGTTAATTTGATAAGAACTATCATCAATGAAAAATTTGATGCAGTACATACTTCTTGTACTAATATTTTATCTTATCAAAATAAAATAGTTACATATATTATTATTATTATATTATATTTGACAGTAAACTAATGTATAATTATTATACTAGGCATACTAAAATCGTATTATAAGGTAAAACCATAAGCATACATAATGAAGTATAATTTTAATTTTGTAGATTATTTAGTATACCGCATGCCACCTATTATTTAGTTCATAAAAATTTAACAAGGTGATATCCTTAGCAGCCACATAAATATTAATTTTCTAATAACCAGATCACTGCTTATTTCAAATAGTGGTATAAACTTATCTGGTTTAAAGCTCGGACTTGTTGTTGTAGCAGAAAGACGTGCATGTAACACTACATACCTTTCTGAATAAAATCTGAATTTAATTTGTGAATATGACTCAATAACATATATACTATAATGGTAGTATTAATGTCCCAATCCATGTATTAATACACATAGATATATGTTAAGTTAGAGTGTTAAGACTATCAGATATAGGATCACTTTAATCTATTTAGCATATAGTTGTTTAATCCACCGATTCAAAAACAAAAATTATCCGATATGTTATTCTAGAAAATCTTGTCTTATTGATAGGGTACTCCACATTACCAATACATCTATTTGATCTAAGGAATTAACTAACATGTTTTCAGGTACAGTGATGTAACTTGATAGGTATATCTGATATCAAAATCTAAAAGAATTGTTAGGCTTGATAATTTTGACAATAGATCATCGAGATATACCTTACCAAAAGTGAAATTCAACATTGAGGTTAGAGACTTCGTACTGATAACGTGTTATGAAATATAACTCAAAGTAATAATAAAGAACAAGAAAAAACAAGCTAAGAGATATAGAGAGAAAGAGAAGAGAGATTCTTATTTCTTCTTCAATTGTGTGTATTTTTCTATCTATTACAAGGCTTTTAGGTAGGCATGAAAAGTGAAAAAAATATGTCATTGAATATGTCATTACGCATTTGAGATGAAGATCATGGAGGAAGAGTAGACATCCACCATAATTTGTTTTTTCTTATAAAAACGATAGATTGAAAATATATGTTGAATTTTTGTAATTTCTATTATGGCATAATAAAATAATAGCAAGTCATACCGAGAAAAAGAACGAAAAGGAAGAAAAGGAGTCAATTAAGACGTTATTATTCAATAACGGAGCTTAAAATACTCATTTTGGTACACACTACTGAATAAGAAATTAAAAATAATCACTCATCTTATGAGTATACGCAACTGAATTTGATCAAGATATATATATTTGCCAACTAACTAGAGATATTTATAGTAGTGAAATAAAGACAAAAAACTTTTAATGTAGAATGATAATGCTTTGGTGGGATATATTATTAAATAGGCGCAAATTATAGTGTAAAGTGATTATATCTTAAAAATTTGGTCAAAAGATTTTGGGATAATTTCAGAGACTATCCTTCAAGTTTGTCTATATAACATTTAGCCTCGTGTAATAAAATATTACAGTCATCTCCCATGCCTTTTCTAAGAGTAAGAATGGGGAAAGCTGAGATGATGGTTAGACGAGGGGAAATGTGTGTGAGGCTTAAACCTTAAACCCTACAAGAAGGTGTTAAAAATTTTCGTAGATGTATCTTCAAGGTGATTTGCGCAAATATGACACTTTAGGTGCCACTCTTGATTTTTGTACCTCACTTGTCCCGCGGGCAGAACTTAGAAGTTTTACAAGTGTTGTTCTTACTCCATGGGAAATATTTTTGACTTTTGATCTTAAAAGTTTGCTCCATGGGCAAGCGAGGGGTAAAAAATCAAGAACATCAATCTTCAAGATCATTCATTGCATGCAATTTCGTTCTTGGGGAAATGATAGCGTATAACCGCTCAAAATAATAGCCGAATATATTTTTGTATTCATATACATATTGTATGTTATAAACAAAAATTATATAAATTTTATATACTTTTTCGGCTATCGAATATAAATAGTTTCTGACGCGGGCTAAAATTTGAAAAAGTCCTAATATCTTGTATCTTCATTGGATGGGTGACCGCCGAAATTGCATGTGTTATATTTAGTTTTTTCAAAGTATTTAACTTATAGTCAATGTTGGCAATCTTTTAAAAAAATGGTTTACTCCTCCTTCAGAAATAAATACAAAAAAAAAAAAGCACTAGCGATCTTTTGATCTTGAAAAAGATGTTGGATGACTTTGAGATAGTCAAGTAAACGAATAAACCAACCTTTAACAACATGGTTCTATCAATCTCGATTTTTGCTTCTCTATAGAATGGTTCTCCAGATAATATCAATTGCAAAGAGAGTGAAATTTATCAAAGAAACAGTTGAGAAACTAGAAGGCAAGATTTAAAAAAAGGTATGTAGAAGACTAATTTTCACAGAAGGAAATATATGAAGAGAATGGGTTAGTAATGCCAAGTTTTATTGGTTATGACAACTTCATACATGGGCTAATTAGGCTTTGGCAAGCCCAACTTCATACATGTATATGTATGTCTTAAGTTTGGAACTTCACATACGAAATTTTCAATTTCAAGTTGATTCTAAAGCAGCTTCACATAAATACGTTGTAGTTTTCGACCCAAAAATAATAAACGACAACATAAAGAATTTAACTTATGGGAGACAGATAATACTTGACAATTGAGTTGGCTAAACGAAAAAACTAGTTAAAACTTAGCCACCGAACAATTTATTTCACCTTAATTTGTTCTAAAAATGGAAAATGGAAACACCGACTAAAGAAGTTAATGGAGAATTAAGATTAAAAATAAGAGGAAAAAAGATATCTTTGCATCAGACAGTGGAGAATCCATCATTTCATTAGATTACTGTATTTACGAGAGCTCTTGTTGAGTTGTATTTGACCTAGGAAAAAGCACACAATCTTTTATCGTTTTGGAAATCACGTTTCCTAGATGATTATGTAGTTAATAACGTACTTAAAGGCAACTACTCTTTCCGTTTACTTTTACTTGTTCAATATTGACTTTGCACACCTCTTTAAGAAATATAGATATAATGCATAATTTACCGTGATATATATACTAATTGGTGTATAGTGTTAATGAATTTGGAAATTAGAAAATGATTTGGAATGAGTAATTAATGCTAAGGGAAAAACAGAAAAAAATAAATTATTTTTCTCTTGATATGAGAAAGTGGACAAGTAAAAGTAAATATCTATTTTTAGAATAGTAGACAAGTAAAAGTGAATGGAAGGAGTAATTATCAATGAACAACAAATACCAAATTCTCCCGTTAATTGACAAAATGTGGAATGTGCTTATCGTCCGTTGCTTGTCAACAAATAAAGCATAAGTTGTTTGGCTAAAAATTCATATTTTTGCATGTAATTATTCTTGCATTATGCCTCGATCTTATTAACTGTGGTGTGAATATTTGTGACTCGAGCTAAATTATGGTATTTATATGTGTAGGAGTCAATTGGAAGTGATTTGAAAAGTTTGCATGTAAAGTGAAATAAAAATCGAAGAATCTAGAGGAAGTATTAGTTTGGTGCCCAGGTCCCATACATGATTATTAACGTTTATTAATTACATCTTCGTTAATTCAGATTATCATCTTGTGGTTGTTTCTTTAATTCTAGTTTTAACTTGTGAATTGTTGTAGCTACCAATTCATCATACTATTTATGTTATGCTTGGGAAAACCGTGTTTAGATTAGAGTAGAATTAAAGAGAGCTTGTTTCTGAAGCCGTGGCTCGGGGAACGATTTCGCGGTTAGGATAGGAATATACCTAACAGTCTTGCTTAGTTAAATACTGTATTATATTCGTTCATGATAGACTCAATACCATAGGAATATATGATTGATATATTATGGATAGGCGAGTAGTATTGTGGGAACATGCTATTCATATAAACGATCCGGTCAATTAGCAACCATTGATAATCTGGATTAACAAGTGTGGTTATTGTATTTAATAGGATTGATAAACCGACCACAACCCTCGAATCTTCACCTCCTCTGAGTAAAATCAAAATACACACATTTGCATCCCTGATAAATTAGCTAATTACTTGTTCAATTTCTGCAAAAGTAGTTTAGTCGAAAAATAATTTCTTTGATTATTTTGGACAGTTAATTGATTATTTTGCATCTCCTATTCATCTTGATCCGGGCTAGTAAATGTATAGATGTGTTTAAAAAGAAAGGGCTAAATTGTGTATGGTTTCATGTCATGGCTCGAGTTGGTCATGAAGAGTGTGCACTTGAAAGTTAAATATAGTGTAATAAAGTGCTTAGGAGGGTTAGTCACTAGACCAAAATATATCTGACCCGTCCTTCAGCCTCTATTATAACCTGTAAAGAACTAATTGATCCTAGACTTTGCAAGCTTAGATTAGTAGAGATATACACTACGGGCAAGCCTATGGTACGACCGCAGGATACACACGAATTTCTTTGTGAGAGTGAGTGGTTCTTTGTTCGTGTATGTGATATCCTTAAATTTTATTAATGCACATTTGAATGTGTGGATGAAATACTCTCTTATTCTTTGGTGAGGCACATGATTCCATGACGGATAGGTGACATTATTAAATATCTCATGTTGGGTGAGTGCACGAGTTGAGAATGCTTATTGGCGACGAATCGGTCTTTGATGTTAGGTGGTTACAGACGGGTTGTTTGAGTGTTTTAAATTATTTACGACTATTCAGGCATGAGTGTTTAATTATTGGTATCAACCATGGTCATAGGTGTAGCGTGTTAAATTGCTAAATATTCCTTCGTTGTATTATGTCTTGCGTTGCATTGTTTGGTTAGCATGGTTTTAAGTTGCTCGAGGACGAGCAAGAGCTTAAGTGTGAGGTGGTGATG
>AWOL01S0061426.1:0-13255 GCA_000715115.1 Nicotiana otophora
TTTACTAATATTGTCTCCCTTTGCTTTGCATCTTTCTTCTGGATTTCATGGTGTTGTTATTTAGCCTATAAGTGTTGTTGTGATACTAATATTGTCTCCCTTTTTGTCCTTTTGTCTTCTTTTTTTTTGAGCCGAGGGTCTTTCGGAAACAGCCTCTCTACTCCTTCGGGGTAGGGGTAAGGTCTGCGTACACACTACCCTCCCCAGACCCCATTAATGGGATTCTACTGGGTTGTTGTTGTTGTTGTTGTTGTTAGTCGATCGTTATATTAACTTGTTTACTTAATGATAGTAACTTCTTTCGTTTCTTTAATTTGTAATCCATATATACATGTCAAAGATGTTTAGTATTAATTCTTCTATATTTCATTCATTCATCACTAATAATGCATGATATAGATTAATCGATATTGGTCAAGACGTTTTATTTTTAATATTCATCGATATAGGTCGAGACGTTTTATTTTTAATATTCATCGATGCATCTAAGTAAGTTATAAGTCGATGAACCAATTTACAAATAGATATATTGATGATGATCAATTATATATACTAGTTAGATTATTGCTTCTTCACAAGTCTATCCCCAAAAGAACCCAACCCTTTGGCCCTAACGCTTCGTGTTCTTAGATGCGGCTATACCTATATATATATATATATACACACTTCGTTGTACTACTTTAACTATATATAGCTTGTTATAGTATATGTTAGTGTATTCATTATTTGTATTATAAAATAAAGTGTTAACAGATTATATTTATATTATTTAGATAGTAAATATTAATGTGATTCAAAAGTTTGACCATGTTTTACCTATGAACAGACCGAAGTTGGTCGGTTATTTTCCAAAAATTACATCTATCCACCAAAATTGGTCGGTAAAATCTTCCCCTGCAATAACCGACCGACTTTGGTCGGTAACTTTAACTATAAATTTTATAAAATATTTTAAATAATAATATAATTATTAAAATTTAAAAATGTGTGTCACACCCCGACCTCGAGGAGCGCGACCGGCGCTAAACCGAGATACACCGGTTAAGCAAGCCTGTTAGATGTCTTCCACCCAACCTTTCCCATTAACAATATAAGAACCAGTGCAGGTGATAGACATGAGAAGAGTCAAGTGTTCCACAATATATTTCCATTACTAAAGGATATTCATTTATGATTTCCAAAATATTACAAGTTTATAGATATGATAAAAACATGTTTACCCAAATACCAACACTTACTAGTTTAATTTCCCACATCAAATACCACCCACAACCTGTCTACGGAGCCTCTAAGTACAACAGAAGAGAAGAATGGAAGTGCCGGCGACAAGGCCCCGGCTATACCTCAAAACATAAAGTACAACGTCAAATGATAAGAAGCCCGGAACAGAGTAGGGCTCACCAAAATATTCTGAATAGAGAGTAACTGCTAATGAGGATCAAAACCGCCCGCTGAAAAATCACCTGCATCCATTGAAGATGCAGCGCCCCCGGCAAAAGGGACGTTAGTACATATGGAATAGTACTAGTATGTAAAGCTAAATGTCCTCTTTTAAAATAGAATGCTAATATAATTAAGGGAAAATCATATAACCAGCAAGTCACAATCAACAATATTCAAATGCCCAGTTAAAACATAACAATTTTCAAAATACTAAAATAATATATATTTTTGGTTGGGAGATCATTAGCACCGATATACCATCGTATTTTTAGAACGGAGTCCGATCACGCCCGCTCGGCTAGGCCATCTCCCCACGAACAATGTGGTTTGACATGTGATGCGAAAGAAAGGTGTTACCAAAAGTAGTACCACCATGTGCGCTACATGGCATCCGATCACCACCCGATCGACTAGGTTGTCTCCCCAGATATATCGTGTGAGTCGACATTAAATCCAGGGCTACCAACAATCGCATCCCAATTAAGGGGATAATCACAATCACATCAATATTTCAATCTCATCTCAAATAAGGGAAATAATCACAATTCACTCCTACACCGGCACATGTAATTTCGGGTGTGGGCCTTACGACCCACCCTTCCTCAGTTTGCTAATGATACTCCCAAAAATATTTTTGTTTTGCACACAAGGGAAACAAAAGTACAAACATATATTATATTCACCACACTATAGTTTACACTATAAATACCTTCATTAGTACTTTCAACCATTCACACCATCGTTATTTCCTTGGCTCTCTTGGCCATACTTACGATTCTTCATTCATGGCACGTTGGCCATATTTCATATTTCACATTTTCATTCTTTTACTTTCATGGATCATCATCATAACTATCAACAAATAGAATATTCTGGAAATCATAACTTTAGGTTTATTAGTAACGAAGACTTTAAACACAATAGATTTCTTTTTAAGAAATGGAGTAAAATGATTTGCAATCAAAGCACAAGTTACAAATTATAAACGTGTAACACATCATTTGTTCTTGAAGTACTTTTCCCCAAAAAGGGCAATACATAATTTCAACTCATGAATATATAAGAGCTCAAAACATATTAGAAATAATTATAAAGCATAACGTTAGTTAAAACGGCCATATTTAGGCATAACTTGGGTACATAAGCTTTTAGGCAAATCTATTTTCGAAGTCAGTTTGGAACAGTTGAATCAAGGCTTATTTCATAACCTTTCTCACATCATTTTATTTCCTCAGCACCATTGACCACAAGTATAACTCACATTCTTGCCACGTTGGCCACACTTTATATCTCCAACCACTTCTTTCACTTTCAATCATCCTTATAGATTATCAACAACAAGATATTTCTACTCAACACTTTAAAAGCATTTTTTGAGAAACTAACCAAATTGAGGGTCTTAGGCATATGCGATTTATTACATAATTCGACATGCTAGTTTTCATTAGAATCACGTTTTCAAAGTATAACATATCAACACACAGCCCATGCTTAATCACCTTCTCAAATAGCAACTCAACATACAAGAACGTTTGAAATTCAAATTGAATACATATATCTTTTGACACAAGGCTTATTCGGAATAATCAATTTATAATGAGCAACACGAGACCTACAAGGCCATTGTGGGTGTCCAATTCTAGAAGAGAAGTTTAGCGAACATACCTTGTTTGAGCTTTCCTTAAGTTACTACAACGTCCCAATATTTCTAGCAATAACAATCTATAGGATGATAGCGAAAATCGGATAAGAATTAGAAGGATTCACATGGTGTAACTGACTTAGGTATTTTGTCAAACACCTAGTATGCAAAGTGGACTACAAAGCTCTACAATGATAATCCCTTCCTCCCTCAACCAATTTCAACAAGAAACTACCCAAACTATTTCATTAACCCCACATACTACCATCTATTGTCACATGCATGGCCTATTTTCAACCCCCATAACCTAATTAAACCCATAAGAATTGCATGAAGGTTTTAGGACAAGGTCTTACCCGGGTAGATGATGGTCTAGTGAATGATTCCCTTGAATCTTCAAGATTGGGGCAGGGACTGATGATCAATGCACTTGGGGCTCCTTTCTCTCTCTCTCTCGCTCTCTCTCTCTCTCTCTCTCTAAAATATGTGTATAACCCTGACAAAATAACCCTAAAGTTATTTTATAAGAAATGGGGTCGGGTTATAAAAATAGAAAATGGACCCTCCGAACTAAACTCTGCGATCGCAGAGTGGACCACAAAACGGGTATGCGGCCCGCAAAATGGACCACGAAAGTGATGCCCAAAACTGGAATGGTATGGACAGGTTGACGATCAATCTGCGGTCCGCAGACTACTTATAAGGCCGCAAAATGGACCGCAGAACCATCCAACAAAATTCTTCATACCAAATCCGCGACGAAAAATGAGGACCGCGAAACAACTATGCGATCGCATAATGTACCGCAACACGACCTTCAAAATACAACAAACTCCCTGCTCAACTCTGCGATGCTTATGCGGCCCACAAAACGGTTCTGCGGTCGTGAAATAGACCGCAGAATTGCCTCAAACACATAAATCTATCTCGGCACCACAAAACCTCAAATTCCTTGTTGACATTTTTGCAGGGCGTTACAATGTGGGTCCACATTACCGACCGATGTTGGTCAGTAATCAAAAAGGTGCTTTGACTAAGCAAGTCTGACCACTGCGGTCAAATATTTGACCAATATACCGATCCATTTCGGTCGGTATGAAATTTTTAAAAAAAGTAAAATATTTGTTTGCTAGTTTCCGTCCATTTTGGACGGTTTTTTGGTCTCTTTTGTTGACCAACCAATGTTGGTCGGTATCGCTCGGTCGATTTTCCCTCGATTTCTAGTAGTGTAATGGGGGTATCTTTTGTCAAATTATATGAAAACAGAAAGAAAGATGCATCAATCTTCTTAATGCAAATGAAATGCTATAATTACTTTATAAAAAGAACAGTAACTTTTATAGTAATTCAAGAACATATAGATTAACAAGTAGAATAAATAAAGGATGAGTCTGACTCAATACAGAGTTGGTATGACCCAAGTTGGAGGACAAAAAAGACTGAGGGAAATACCCTTGTAATGCGGCTGGATGCTTCCATCTGCTAAGTTGAACACCCCCATGTCCAAGCTACATCCTTCTTCAAAGTGGATGTATGATTCCCAATAGTCATCTGTAAAATAAATATGATTGGGCTTGATTCCTGGAAATTGAGAAGCTTGGACTGAAAGAGAAGCATTAGCACCCAGAAAGAAAGCTCTGTCCCCTAATTCATTGGTTTGAGTTACTTTTCCAGAAGCTAAATCGACCTGGAAAACTCAAAAGGTTGTTGTCCCATACGTTACCTCTGCTTCAATACCTTCTACTGGGATGAAGGTTAGTGGAATCGTGTCGCAACTATCTTTGGCGTGCCTTACTCGGACACCATTGCGCGCAACTACAAATAATGATCCAAGTTATTCTAGGATGTATAACTTTTCTCGAATGAGTTCGGAAGGTAACTATGCTACAATATGACTTTTAGTAGGTTCAGGGCCAACAACATCACAAACTAGGATGCGGCCCAGAAAATCGACTGCATAAAAGCGACCATTAAAATATACGGCATCACCATGTGGAGAGTAAAAGTTTTTCTCCTTAATTCTAGTCCATCTCAAATCTCCTGGTCTCCAAAAACTGAGGAAGCCTATGATTCCCTCGATGACCATGAGAACGTAATCGGATGTATGGGAAGGATTAGCTGACATAATCATTTTCTGGAAAAAGGTCATTGGATGGTGCAGTTGGTAGACATCATAATCTTCGGTGGTATTTTGATGCGGTAATTCGATTTGAACACCGGAGAAAGGATGTAACTGACTGACTTCACCATCATCTTCTCCTACTGTGATAAGCTATCCCATAGACTTTATACATCATTTTCCAGTAGCTTTCGGAATCCTCTTCTTCATAATCATGCCATTGTAGAGGCTGAAGAGCTTTCTACATGAACTGTCATTGTCACAGCCTTTAATTTGTTCGTGTTCCCCTCTTCCTCCGCTAGCATCAATAATGGAATTCTAGGCAGGTTGCTGTTAAAATTGTCTTTGGTAGATGCGCATCACCATGCTTTGCAGACAATGGCAAAATTTAGATAGTCTATGTTTAGCTATAAAAACCAGCAAATCATGGTTAGGTTCTGACCAATTTGACATCCTTGTGCATAAGAACTTAACTCTTTGGCTAAAGGGGAACAGTTGGCCCAAGTGAAGTTTTGTTTTGATGATTGACAAAGGAACTTAAGCATGAACCATGTTCATACACAGTGCATACAGACACGGGCATATTCGAACATAAGGGATGCACGTGAAGAAGATAAGCTCAAGTTGTTATATCTGATATCTCCTGATCGAAAAGGTTGCATAAGTGATAAGGAGAATGACTCCTTACTCGAGAGAACTCTATCCTAGATAATGGAGGAGTTAGAAGTAGAAGATAAATAGAACTCTTCCACCATGGAAGAGTATAGCATTAGAACTCTAGTTATCTCTTATTCTACCAACTCTATATATTGCAGGACGTTCTCATTCTACAGGGATGCACAAACGTTGAAGTTAAATGTGAGTTAAGAGCAAAATAGCAAGGCATTTTGCAAGCAATTCTTGTGTGATTCAATTGTGCAAACCTGAAGCTACTTGGACCAAATAGAATAATCAGTTCCAAGTGTATGTCTTTTTATTCTAGTTCAATTGTAGTAGTGCTTTTCAAGTTGTACCTTTTAGCTTTATCTATAAGCATTTGTATTAGGTACTCTGAGTATTCAAGTCAGAGTTAACTTGAAGTTGTCGCAACAGTTAGAGGTTGGTTCCCACAACGGGATTAGAGTTAAACCTTAGGTTTACAAAGAGTTTTGTAAATGTTGTTTTGGCTCAGTGATTTAGTGAAGTGTTGGGAAAAATCCTACTGAGTAGTAGGTCGTGGGGTTTCTACCTTTTGAGCCGGGTGTTTTCCATGTAAAAATACTTGTGTTCTTTACTTTATGCATTTACTATTTCTGCAATAGTAGTATAAGGAACACATGGAAGAACTAGGTCATTCTATAATCACCCCCCTCTTGTGTGGCATTAAGTATAAAACATCAATTGGTATCAGAGGGGGTTATCCTTGAAGAGGCTAACACCTTAGGAGAAGATCAAGATGAGTGCACCACCTGAAAACTGGGAAGGGCAATCCACTGCTAGGCCACCACTCTTTAATAGCCAGTACTACTCTTGGTGGAAAATGAGAGATCACATTATAGAAGAGGACTATGAGCTACGGGACATTGTCACCGATGGTCCACTGGCTACCTTGAAGATAAATGCTGAAGGAGTAGAGGTACCAAAGACAAGAGCGGATTGCACTACTGAGGACTTGAAAAAATGAGAGAAGAATGCTAAAGTCAAGAAATTGCTTGTTTGTGAACTTGGTCCAGATGAGTACAGCAGAATCCAAAGTTGTAGTACTGCTAAACAAATTTGGGACACACTGCAAGTAGCTCATGGGGGAATACCTCAGGTGAAGAGATCCAAACAAACTCTACTGTATTCTCAATATGAGAACTTTGCTATAAAAGAAGGAGAAACCATTCAAGAGATGTACACAAGGTTCACTACACTAACAAATGAACTAAAGTCTCTTGGAAGGATTATTCCTGAAGAAGATAGAGTCAAGAAGATACTGACTAGGGTTTTGCCTATCTCTTGGGAGAGAAAAATCACTGCCATTCAGGAATCAAAGAATATTGCCACTCTCCCACTAGATGAATTAATTAGAAATCTCACTGCATATGAACTTAGGAGACAAACCATAAAAATGGATGTACCTAAGAAGGAAAGGAGCCCGGCACTCATAATTACTGAAGGTTCTGATCTAGAAGATGATGAAACGGCTATGATCACCAAGGACTTCAATAAGTACCTGAGAATAGGAAAAGGTTTGTCAAGAAGTGGAAGCTATAGCAAGTCAAAAACTCCTGAGAAGTAAACAAATAATGGTTGCTACAAGTGTGGAAAGATTGATCACCACATCAAGAACTGTCCTTTATGGGAAATTAAATGGAAGAAATAAAGAAAGAGCTGAACGAAGGAACATGAAGAAGGAACAGGTTCAACCCAAGAAAACCAACAACAAAGAATCAACCAAGGCTATGGTCACTGCTTGGGGAGAAAGCGCAGATGATGATGATGATGATGATGATGATGGTGATGATGAGAATGAAAAAGCACTTATGGCCATTGGAGAATTTGATGAAGAAACCGATGTAAGTGTAATTCATCTCAAAGACAAGATTAAACTACTGTCTAAAGAAAGGTTATCTGAGTTACTTCTAGAACTAATTGACGAGTCTGAGGATGTAAACCATGAAAAGGAACAATTGTCAAAAGAATGTGTGATTTTGAAGGCTAAGTGCAAAAACCTGGAACTTGGGGTTAGTGAAACTGTAAGTGAAAATACTGTGTTGAAGAACCAGGTTCATGCACTTGACTCAATTGTCCTAGAGCATAGATATGAAAATCTAAAACTGAAATTAGGAACAAGTAAAAAGATAGCTGATCACACACAACTCACTCTAGAAGAAAATGTAAGAAAAATAAAAGATGAGTTGTATAAAAGGGATGAACAGGTAAGAATCCTAAAGGAGGATCTAAGCAAGGTCAAGCATGATCTAGACAGAACTTGTAAATTGAACAGGTCCTCCGATGCACTTTCATGGCTACACGAACACTATAGTAGAAACAGAAGAGGACTTGGCTTTGGGAACCTGGCACCTAAGTGGGATCCCAAAAGCAAGTACCTCACACTTTCTGGAACAAGATTTGCACACACTGTGGTAAAATAGGTCACTATAAAAGTGAATGCACTATAAAAGAAAAGGCAAGTCAAAAGAACAAAGAATTTGTTCAAGGAAAGAATAGGCTACCGAGTTGGGCTAAAAGAATTTGATTCATCCTTTTGCCTATAAAAAGGGACCCAAACTAGTTTGGGTTCCTAAGACTAATCCCTTATTTCCTTTTGCAGGTCCAAGTGAAGGGGAGCAGCCAAATATGATACATGGATAGTGGTTGCTCAGAGCAGATGACATGAAGCAAGAACCAATTTCCTTCACTTGAGGACCTTAAAGGAGGTAATGTCTCATTTGGAAATGGGAAGAAAGCTAAGATAATTGAGGTTGTAAAGGTAGGCAAGACTGATTCTCACTCTTTTGAGAATGTCTACTTGATAGATGGAATGAAGTACAGTCTAATAAGTGTATCACAATTATGTGATAGAGGTAACATGGTAGCATTCACCTCTACAAAATGCTTTGTGATTAATCTTACCACTGACAAGATAGTTTTGCAGGGTAAAAGAGTGAATAACATATATTTTGTGAATCTGTCCACACTTTCAAATAATGAACTCAACTTGCTTAAGTGTGTTGGATAATGATCCCCTCCTTTGGAACAAAAGACTTGGACATGCCAGTCTAAGCTAACTCAACAAACTAGTCTCCAAGGACTTGGTGCTAGGGCTTCCTAACATTAAGTTCAAGGAAGATAAAGTTTGTGAGGTTTGTGCAAGGGGGAAGCAGGTAAGATCCTCTTTCAAAAGCAAAAACATGGTAAGCACTAACATGACGATGGAACTGGTCTATATGAATCTTTGTGGTCTAATGAGAATACTAAGCAGGGGTGGTAAGAGATATGTTATGATGCTTGTTGATGATTACTCTAGGTTTACTTGGACATTATTTTTAACATCTAAAGAGGAATCATTTGACATGTTCACTTATTTTGTTAGAAAAACTCAGAAACAACTAGGTAATTAACTTGGATCAATTAGGTCTGATCATGGTACTGAATTTGAGAATGCTAAATTTTCTAAATTTTGTGATGAGCATGACATAAATCATAAATTTTCTGCTCCTAGGACTCCACAACAAAATGGAGTAGTTGAAAGAAATAATAGGACATTGGAAGAAATGGCTAGGACTATGCTTCTTTCTAGTAAACTGCCCCATAGTTTATGGGCAGAAGCTCTGAACACTATATGCTACATCATAAATAGGTGCATGACTAGACCTCTTATCGAGAAGACCTCATATGAGTTACTTAAAGGGAGAAAAATATATATCACATCTTAGGGCATTTGGATGCAAGTGCTTTGTGCACAATAATGATAAAGACTCCCTAGGTAAGTTTGATCCTAGAAGTGATGAGGGAATATACTTGGGATATTCTTTACATAGTAAAGCTTATAAGATTTATAACAAAATAACTATGTGTGTAGAAGAAAGTGTACATCTGGTTTTTGACAAAACTAACATTCTTTCTGAGAGGCAGGAACATGATGATGAAACAATTGGGCTGGTAAGAAACTCAAATGAAATCACAACCCATACTGAAGCTGCACCAGAGGAACGAACATGTGATGGAATAGGTCTTTCCACCCAGGGCAACCTGACAGGGGGAACTAAACAAAGAGGAGTCGATCCTCAAACCTCGAAGGAACCTATCCATGAGCCTGTTCCTCAGCAACAAAACATTGAAGGAACATCTAGGGGAAACCTGTTGGTTGTGAAACCTTACAATTATCAGAGTTCTCATCCATTGAGAATATAATTAATGATCCAACCTCTAGAATCAAAACCATATCTGTTTTGAAGAATCTTTATGCTTTTAATACTTTTTTTATCTCTTATTGAACCTAAAAATGTTGGTGAGGCTTTGTAGGATGTAGACTGGGTGAATGCAATGCAAGATGAACTCAACCAATTTGAAATAAGTCAATCTTGACATCTGGTACCAAGACCCAAGGACAGATCAGTAATTGGCACAAAATGGGCCTTCAGAAACAAACTTGACGAAGATGGAACAATTACAAGGAACACGGCAAGATTGGTGGTTCAAGGATATAGTCCAGAGGAGGTCATAGACTATGATGAGACTTTTGCTCCAGTTGCAAGATTGGAAGCAATTAGCCTCCTTATAGACTTTGCTGCCTACATAGAATTCACTCTCCATCAGATGGATGTCAAGAGTGCCTTCCTTAATGGCTATCTAAAGGAAAAAGTATTTGTTAAGCAACCTCCGGGCTTTGAAAGCAAGGAATGTCCTGATCATGTGTACAAGCTTGACAAGGCACTTTATGGGCTCAAGCAGGCTCCAAGAGCATGGCATAAAAGATTATCAAAATTCTTGCTTGAGCATGGCTATAAGAGAGGTAAAATTGACAATACTTTATTCTTGAAAGAAAAAGGTAAAGATATCTTGGTAGTTCAGATATATGTTGTTGATATAATCTTTGGAGAAACTACTGATAAGTTAAGTAAAGAATTTGCTAAACTAATGGGGAGTGGATTTGAAATGAGTATGATGGGTGAGCTTAATGTCTTCTTAGGCTTGAAAATTAAATAAAATTCAAATGAAACTATGATCCATCAGGAGAAGTATGTGAAAGAGTTGCTTAAAAGGTTTAAAATGTAAGATTCTAAAGAAATTGACACTCCTATAGCAACAACCACAAAATTGGATATAGATGAACCTGGTTCATCTGTTGATCAGAAGTTATATAGGGGAATGATTGGCTCTTTGTTATATCTCACTATTAGTAGACCTGACATTGTCTTTAGTGTAGGTCTTTGTGCTAGATTTAAGGCAAATCTAAAGGAGTCTCACTTGACTGCTATCAAGAGGATCTTGAGATACCTAAAAGGCACCACTGACCTCTGTCTGTGGTATCCAAAAGGTAGTAATTTCAACTTAGTGGGATATGATGATGTTGATTATGCAGGTTTTCTTGCGGATAAAAAGAGTACCGCAGGTATGGCACACTTTCTTGGCTCATGTCTTGTGTCTTATGCCACCAAAGAGCAAAATTTTGTGGCCTTATCTACTGCTGAAGCTGAGTATATTGCTGCTTCCTCATGTTGTGCTCAATTATTATGGATCAAACAACAATTAATGGACTTTGGAATTGATGTAGGTTGTATCCCCATCTTTTGTGATAACACTAGTGCAATTAGTATGACCAAGAACCGGGTTCATCATAAGCGAACTAAGCACATAGATGTCAGGCATCATTTTTTGAAGGACAACTATGAGAAGGGTTTGATCACTGTGGAATTTTGTGCTGCTGTCAAGTAAATAACTGACATTTTCACAAAAGCTCTAAGTAGATATCACTTTGAAAGAAACATATTAGAATTAGGGATGATTAAGATCACCTAAAAGAAAATTGGTTAGAAAACACTATGAATTTTTGTACATAATTAGATTAGATTTTGCTCAGTCTCATACCTTCATTAGTATACTCTTGTGTCATGTGCTTAAATGTCTCATTAATCTCTAATGATATTATCTTTATTTTCTAGAAAAATTCAGACTTACACAAGAGATTTTTCAGTGAAGAACCTGGTTCATCAAGATTACATGGTACGTATTCTCCACTCAGCATATTTTGAAATAATTATATTTGGATTATGATCAAATGGAGAGTCTCATTTAATCCTAACCTCCGTGAGCTTATCCGTTACAAAATGAACCATTTTCATTCAAAAGAGTCCCAAAAATGCAATAAGTGCCTAGATTCTAGGGAGAGTCATAAACGTCTCTTCAAACTGACTCCCAGTTTGATTAGACATCTGAACTTCTGAAAAAAGTAGTTGATACCCAATTAAACTCTACTTCTTTAAATTGATTAGGCCTTAGTTGTTTCTTCACTTCTTAATTTCCAAGCCGTAAAAAATTCTCTCTATCTTCTCTCATCTTCCAAACACACACAAACTCATCTTCTCTCATACCCAAACACAGAAATGGAAAACCTCTCTAAGAATCCCTCGTCACCACCCAGGGAAAGTACACCCACACCACCCATCACACCTTCAATCACACCCACATCTAAGAAAGGAAGGTTCAAGATGATAGCTCTCAAGGTTGTCGCTGGAGGAGAACAAATCAAGAATATTAATGAACAATTAAAAGCGAGTCGGGAAGAAGAACTCCAAAAATCTAATGAATCATTCAAGTCTGCTACTGAGGGGGAAGAAACTGTTTCTTCTTAAACAGAGCAGGTAACATCTGGTCCGAAAATTACTTCTGAAATCATCTCTGAGGTTGCTGCAAATCTGGAAAATAGGTTTGTTCTGGTAGGAACGGTGGCTGGGGTAGAGACCACTGAGTCTGGAAAAATTGGTGGTAAAAATAAAAAGAGAAAAGAAAATGAGAGTGAGGGTGTTCAAGGCGATGTAAGGGAAATGGAAAAAGGAGTGGCTGAATCTCCACCCACTCATATTGGTGTGACTGAAGAAACTGGAGCTATGGTAGTATAGGGTGAGGAATCTGCTGGAAGAGAAGAAGAAAGTGTTAAAGAAAAAGGGGGAAATGGGTCTCGAGAAGCAGCTGAGGGGATGGTTAGGTTGAGGAAGAGGTTCTAAGAACTTGTTCATCTATGCAGGGGCCCCTTGAGGACCTACTAAGAAAAGTATCTGATAGTTACAATCCTAAAAAGAAAAGGAGTTCAGAAATTAAAGTCCCTGGTACTGCTAGGGCAAACAAGAAAAGAAAGGTTGCCTCGTATATCCCTGTAGAGACTCCCCTACAAGA
Source organism: Nicotiana otophora (assembly GCA_000715115.1). NCBI lineage: Eukaryota > Viridiplantae > Streptophyta > Magnoliopsida > Solanales > Solanaceae > Nicotiana > Nicotiana otophora. The sequence continues at coordinate 13,068 of AWOL01S0061426.1, forward strand.
GGAAGAGCTACAAGGAGTCAGAAGAAACAGAGTGAGGCTGAACTGGAAAATGCCTTAGAAGAAAGTAAGAGAAATGTTGNATCTGAACTTCTGAAAAAAGTAGTTGATACCCAATTAAACTCTACTTCTTTAAATTGATTAGGCCTTAGTTGTTTCTTCACTTCTTAATTTCCAAGCCGTAAAAAATT
>AWOL01S0061450.1:2054-12881 GCA_000715115.1 Nicotiana otophora
AGGTAGAAAACGACCGTTGTGGCGGGGTTTGCCAGGTAGGTATAATTCAGCGGGACCCTATCCCGTCTCGTGGTCCTGAACAAAGGTTCCATACTGAAAATAAAAGAGATCTTTCACGGAAATATTATTGGAACGAGATATCTCATACAAAAAGACTTGAACTAACTACTTGCTCAATGCGCATTGAAATTCTAATGAATGCACTTATTTAGCATCTTTGAGTTAAGCTTAGCCATCTTACTATCCTTAACCCCTAGAATCATAAGGAACGATTGATGGTTGATCTGGTAATTCTGTGTAGTAATTAGTTAGTGTGTCAAGCAAAAAACTATGACTGAAGACGTTTCAGGGAGGGCACCCCCTTTTAAGGTAATTATATGTCGTCGCCCCCACGTTAGAACTCTCTTTAACCGGAATCTTTATGGCTAAACCTTTTTTAACCGATTAAATTGTAAGTTGCATCCTCAACTTTTGGACGCGTTCGAGAGTTTGGTTCGATTGAGATGGATGTCGCATCGGATTTAGAAGGGGATGGGAATGCAGATTGGGATGCCTCGTATCGTATGATAAAGAAGAGAGTTTTTACAAAGCCCTAGAGCTAGAGATTGTTTAGAAAGTAGCTTTGAAGATGGGCTTCCTATGTGAAATAGCGAAGTTTAAAGCGATAACAAAGACCTTAGGGAATAGGATCTCTTTCTACGTCTACTCATGCTTTTGAAAAAAGCATTTGGTTTGGCTTGTTTAATTGATTCGTACGTAATCCGAGAGCTTCATACGTGGGATTTATTTGTCAAAGGAAAGTCAAGAGAAAAGGTGGTTGCTGTTCTAGCAAGTCTTATGTGGAGGAGTAGCACTAGGCTAGTAACTTATTACACTAGTCTCAATTTCTCAAGGTTGTACGAGTTGTAATAGTAGTAGAAAAACCTCTCATCCCGAGTTGGCATAAGCCATGCCTTTACTAAAGAATTCTCGCCATCCCAGATAAAATCTGTTGTGGACCCCAGGCTATCCAAGAATGAGAAATGCCTTCCTCTTTTTTTGTTGATTTAGGTGACGTAGTTTTATCCGATGAATGGCAGTGAGAAGGCGGAAAAGGTCGTAAAGGCACAAGCTAAGGGAGGTTGGCATTCCAAAGTCAAGTGGGCTTTTCTCATACCGCATGGGGTGGTTTCCTATGCATATGCAACAAGCTCTTATTTGGATCTCCCTAATCTAGAAGGTTCTCAGGCCAAGGTTCCTTTGTTTTGGGAAAGTCCAATTACAAACAAAAGAGAAGGTCAGTACCATCCCACAGGTTAGTGAAGGTGGAAGTCCAAAGTTTAATAAGGTGGAAGTCAAAGCCGAGGCAAGAGCAAGGGTTGAAAGACAAGAGAGAAGAATTCAATCTACCCTATTTGTTCAATTCTCAATGGTTAGTCCGTTGGCCAGGATGCTTTGTTTTATCATATCGATCACAGTGGTCAAGTGCGTTGGATGACACGACATTCTTGTTTAAATAGTACCATCAACTGGAGACCGGGTTGCTATGAGAGAGAGGAATGACTATAGGCACGAAACTTACTTTTGACCCTTTCTTTGCCCTTTGGTTCACTAGATGACTTGCCAGCGCTTGGATTCTCGGACTCTAAGAGTGGATTTTAGGAATTTGTTCACATCTGATTCGATGGCATCTGTCCTCTCTCTACCCTTTGCAAGCGGGCTACTGATGTGATGGACAAAATCAAGGAACTGCTTTTCCTCTATGTTGACTTGGATCACATCATCTCGAACTTTTGATCGTATGTCGTCCAACTTTGTTGGTGTTGTGGGTGTCAGTCTTCTAGTGTCAGCTCTCTAGTAGGCCAATCGATCTCTGCTTGATTGGCTGTAACTGCATGATCGATATAACGAAGATTCCGATGTAGATCTATGAAACTACAACCGAACCAAATGGGAATCCTAGGTATAAGCAAAGGTGGGAGGGATGAGAGAGCAAGCTAGCGTGGGGGAAAGGGCAATAACATTCGAGCAATGCAAGCCCTAGAAAGCGGAAGGGTATGAAGTTTTCTCCTTCGGTATAGGCTATCCCGGATCGTTAGGTCCCAACAATCCAAAGGATACAATCTTCTCATGGACGTGTCGGAAAGCTTTGTTTGTAGAGTCTCTTTTAGTTTAGGTCTTGAATCATTCGATTTGGAAATATTTGGGTGGAGAAAGAATATTGGGCTAAGAGAATCTCTCCTGTCAAGCCTTTGATTCGATTTTAGGCAATGCCATTTAAACATAAAGGTAACCTGTTGGGTTGGGAGAACCTAGATATGTTGATTTAGAAAAAGCCGATGCATATGGGAACGAAAAGTAAATTGAGGGGTACTCCAGCGAGTTATTCTAGATGTCGGAAGTTTAAAGATTTGATTGACGAATGCAAACTCATTCGATAAGGAGTCCATTTAGGACTTGTTCAAAACAATTGGAATGATTCAGTTACACTTCGATTCTACTGGGAGATCTTAGCAATGAATACTGATATGGAACGGATGCGAAAATAGAGGCCCTACCTTCTCTTCTCAAGGAAGAAGCGGGAAGAAAGGTTGGTTGCACGTTTTCAGGGAGTAATGCCTCCTTTCTCTATCCCCCAAGGACTCAGCCTCTCAGGTATCTATCAATATATAGAGATATTGCCTTTTTCGCTTCATAGAGTGATCTTCTTTCAATCTCCGAGTTCGAAGGGTAGAACAAGGGAAGGTCAAGGCTTTCCTCTCATTACTCTTTCCACGTCAAAGTTAGCATCTTAGCCCGAAGAGCAAGGATTTCTTCCTCTGCGTCTGCTGCTATTGATGTGTCTACTCCCATTGACTCTTTTTGACTAAGATCAGTAGGTGATAAGCTCACATCTGGCTCCATAGAAGGAAAGATCAGAGTCATATTATCTTGAATACTCACTAGAAGACAGAACTCTTAACGATGCGTTGAATCGAAATATTTCGTACCCCGTTCAATAAACTTGCTGGGAAAGCTTAATAGAGTGACCAAGCTAAGACATTAGATGAAGATAGTGTCCATCAAATCACGACAAACAACCCTGCACTAAGCAAGTAGTAGTCCCAGGTTTTTTTCTCCTTCGATAGAGTTGGATTGGAAGAGTCAGCCTGTGGGGTACGCCTTTTCACGTGTGCGCATTATTGTTGATTTCTTTCTTTTTTCTGGAGTAAGAAATCCAATAGGGATTCAAAATCTACAATAGCATAAGGAGAGGAGGTAGAGAAATAGCTTGGGTTGACCCTCTTAATGAAGATCGATCTGGCTGAGGAGAAGTAGATCCATTCAAGCCAAAAGCAAGGTGGAATGTCTCTATTCAATACTGCAGTTGATGACCGTAGCAATAGTCACGGGCACTGGAGGGAAGCCGCTTGGGAGGTGGCTTATCTTGTTGAAAGCCTAGAGCATCCTAGCATGGCATATCTGTATACCTTGATAATAATCATTCCTATTCGATATCATGAATAGGTATGCCTGTCAACCATTTTTTATGCGAGATGTAGGGCTTCTTTGGTTTGGAGCTATTCCCATTAGGCTGCTTTCTCCTTGCCTTGTCGGTATAGCGCATCTTACAGGGTGCCTTTCATCAAGTAAAGGCTCGTGATAAGGCTCTTGTAGAACTAGATTCTCTTAAGATCATGTGAAATAGTTCTTCTTTACCGAGAAGATTGTCATGACTATCTATAAGTAAAAGAATGTATGAAGTCGGCCTGAGAAAAAGAAAAAAATTGACTTTTTGAAGTCAATAAAAGATCATATAATAAAGTGGCGGGTTAGATAGCAAGAGCAACTATATCAGTAATGGAAAGGGTGGCTAAAATGGATAGATCTCTTTTACCCAGGGGTCTAACTGGATACCTTGAAAAGCTCTCATCTGTTGTTCTAGAATAACAGAATCAATAGGAGCAGAGCGAACAAAATCTGCTTTGGGGTGAATTCCCTCCCCTGAAGTTGGCACTAATTGAACCCTAGATTATGAGCTTACTGATTCAAAGATCTCATGATATCTCATTGGCATTCCCTACCAAATGAAAAGGAAGTCACAGGAGAAAGTTAAGAGTTNTGCCTTTCATCAAGTAAAGGCTCGTGATAAGGCTCTTGTAGAACTAGATTCTCTTAAGATCATGTGAAATAGTTCTTCTTTACCGAGAAGATTGTCATGACTATCTATAAGTAAAAGAATGTATGAAGTCGGCCTGAGAAAAAGAAAAAAATTGACTTTTTGAAGTCAATAAAAGATCATATAATAAAGTGGCGGGTTAGATAGCAAGAGCAACTATATCAGTAATGGAAAGGGTGGCTAAAATGGATAGATCTCTTTTACCCAGGGGTCTAACTGGATACCTTGAAAAGCTCTCATCTGTTTGTCTAGAACAACAGAATCAAGAGGAGCAGAGCGAACAAAATCCGCTTTGGGGTGAATTCCCTCCCCTGAAGTTGGCGCTAATTGAACCCTAGATTATGAGCTTACTGATTCAAAGCTCTCATGAGATCTCGTTGGCATGCCCTACCAAATGAAAAGGAAGTCGCAGGAGCAAGTTAAGAGTTAGAATTCCCCGACTCCGTTCCTATTTATTAGCCTTCTTTCTACTTCAACATCAACTTCGTTAGCTAACTAATTGATCCTCGCCCATCTTTGGCTGCCTGTTAGGAGGATTATGTTGGACCTATGCGATCTCGTTACAACGTTCTTTTTTTTACAGAGATTTCTGGTGAAAACTTCAATCTTGAAGCATGGGCAGGCGAACAGAATGTCCGAGGAATGAGAACTAATTAAGCTTCTTAACAAGTGAAGGAATTGCAGCCTAACCATCTGTGAGATTGGAGACTTCGAGAGGCTCCCCAGTACTCTTTCAGCCTTTTCTTACTTATTTTTCATGAGGAGCCTTCCCGCACCTTCCTGCACAAGCATCTGTTCTCCTGAGATCCAGGTTTCTGCACGATGATTTGTTCTGGCCTCTCTTCCTTTTTTATATTTTATCTTAAGGACATCATCATTGAATTTCATCTTCACTTGGGGATTACTTCCTTTCTCTAGGTTCATTCTCTCCATTCTTCGTTGTATGCAGCCCCATAAAGTGGCTACCACCCTCTCTTCTTGGAGATCATTTACCCTTTCGCGGAAGTGTAAGACCATGAATCTCTCGTGGAAAGGCCCATTCGCAGCAACGCACTCTGGTAGTTCATTCGCTATCATAACAACTGGAACATTCTTTTTCTTCGTAAAAAGTCTTCCATACTTTGAATCCAGCCGGACTTCCTGCCCATCGAGTACTTTTAATAATGTATTGGCATAGGCGGTCCCCGTCTCAGTGTAGGAAGCATACCCACTACTCTCCTGCTGTGGCTGGTGAAACTCATCGAAGAGCCATATGTCGTGGTAATCGTGTGCCCCGGTGAAGTCATTCTTTCTGGAGCTCGCATAATAGATCTTTACTACTTTTGAGAGTAAATGAAAAAGCAAGGTTTTTTGGGTACTGGGCTCGCCTATTATGAAAAGCTCCTTCGTTTTTATGGGTCGCTGCCCTAGGAATTGAGCCGCTATCCAATTTATTGCCACATACTTTTCTTTTATTTCCTCGAATTCGTACTCCTCCGGCCATCCCTTTTCTTCCATATACTTTCGTACCCTTTCTTTCTATTAGGGTTCCTGCTTCCATTAGTTTGAGGACTTGTATGTCCTCATAGGAGCCCTTCATGCTCGGGTACCTTTGTAGAACAATATGCTTCAGCTGTTCGTGCCTGAACACTTCCGGCCACGAATTTAGTCCCGCAAGCTGCTCTATAATGTCGGTTGCACTCATAGGAGCACCCCCTGTTTTTTTCTTTCCCTCATAAGCCTCTGCTACTTCCATAACATGGGCCTTTGACGTGTTCCCCCATATATGTGGATTCTTATCTTCTTTAGTGATGTATGCGCAGATCGGACCCCAGCCCTTTTTTGCCTGGATGTCGCATTGCATTTGCTCGAACTCGGGAAACACTTTCCTAATCTGGCTTCTAAAGCTATTTTTAGGTGCCCTCTCGACCTTTCCACCGATGTTCTAATATAACCTTCCGATTCTATGGTTCTCCCTGGCTACGAGGCCTCACACGGGTAGAGTTCGGTATTCCTTTGTCGATGGCTGACCCCGCTCTTTCCTTTCACCGGTCGGTAAGTGCATCCTATTCCTATTAAGCGGGGCGGCAGTTGCTAAATAAAAAGGTGGCGCCATTCCCGCTAAAGAAAAAGCAATTCTTCATCCAATCTCTGTTCCAGATTCTGGTCTTACCAAGTCACCTTTCTCTAAGGCTAAATAGCTAAATAGCTAAATATCCCCGTACTCTTTTTTCCTATTTTCTTTATTCTTTCATGTCGAGCTTTCGAAAGCCACTGGGGAGGGAGAATGAACGATCGACTGCTAAAGATCTTGAATAAAGCATTGATAGCTTTGCAGAGGAGAAAAACTTTGATTCTTCCCGAAGGTGTTCCTTGCATGCTGAAGTGAACAGGGGCGGTACCAACTACGACTAGAAAGCGGTCACTCCTGTCAATGAATACCATTCATAGTTGTCTATGTTAGTAACATAGCCATAACGACTTTGTTTTACTGCTTGAGGTGGTGATAGCTTTTATATATTTGCTTAATTATAAGCTTGCATAGTGCTCTTCCTATTTGTTTTCTCGGCTTTCTTCTGCCGAACCGAACGAAGACTGTTTCTCGTACCTCTGTACCTATTGCACTGATATCTTCTCTTTCACTCTCTTTCTTCATTCAGGAAAGGTGAAGATTGAATCGGGAACCGAAAACGAAGCAGGAACAGACTTGTCCTTTGGTCGAAAAGTCTTGTACGGTTCCTCAGTCCGGGGGCACTGCAAGAACCCCTATGACACTTGGAGATTGCTTGCCTATGTCACTTGTACAGTCCTCTAACATGGTAAGTGTGCCATATCCATCTTGGCTTCAAAGTCTGATTCTGAAGAGAGAGACACCGACCCTAGTCAGTCTAAATGATGTAGACAGAACCCGCTCCGGGCTTGATTACCACCGAAAATTTCCCGAGACGGTAGAATGTAAACTCTAGGGTGAAGAAGAAAGCATTGCCCGGCTTAGATGAGCCTTTCGATTATGATTTGTTAGCACAACTAGCTAATGTACCAGCTAGAATTACCTTGTTGAGGTTGTCACCTGACATCCGACAAGTGTCAAGGCTCTATCAGAAGCCGATAAGTATGCACCCCATGTACACCAGATAGAGGTGAATGATGTACCTCAAGAAGAGAACCGAGGCATACAAGAGAAGATGAAGGCGGAGGAGCCAGACCTCACATTTTATCGAGAAGACTTATTTGTTGCTAGGGGACCTTCACCATAATCGTCCACTGTACCTTTCAGGATATATTGGTGAAGTAAAACTCCGACAAGTGCAAGTAGATCCGGGGTCAGCTATAAATGTTATACCCCTAAAAACGGTAAGGAAGCTCGGGATTCCCACCAGGAAGCTGAACAGCATTAAGACCCAGGGTACAACGCTGAGTCTCAGAAAGCTATGGGCAAGATTCGCCTCAAGTGCCAGATTGCAGATCTTAAGACAGAAGTAATTTGCTCCGTGATCGAGAACGAGACTTCCAACAGCCTTTTGCAGGGAAGGCCTTGGATCATGCAAATGGCATCTTTACCTTAAAGCTGCTGAAGATTGTTAAACGTAATTAACTATTCCACTTGATGAGCTCAGAGCGATGAAAAAGCATTTTCGGGAGAAGGGTAATGGAGACCAGGAAAGAGGGAAGCGTCAGTCAGCCTTAAGGCATGGAATCGACATTCTCGTTAGCTTTTTTAGTTGAGGTAAGGTATAAGATAAGGCCTGCAAGTTCGTTCCTTGAAGTATTGGCCTCTTAGTTTAAGCTCTTGGATGATATAATCCATCTAATCAAAAGCAAGGAAGGATAGACAGTCCAGCAGGTGTATAAGCATGAAGTGAAGATGAAGTAAGCATGGCTTTGTTTGCGCGCCTCTGGAATTCTGAAATCCTCTTCTAGGCATGTTCCCGATACTATACTAGTCAAAGAAGTTCCTTGCCTTTTGTTTTGCTAGTGGGCTGGTGCAGAATGAGTCTATAGTTATGGTCTTGGGAATCTCTTCGTCCCTGCGATGATGGCTGCCAGAANATTCTTTAGTGATGTATGCGCAGATCGGACCCCAGCCCCTTTTTTCCTAGATGTCGCATTGTCTTTGCTCAAAATCGGGAAACACTTTCCTAATCTGTCTTCTAAAGCTATTTTTAGGTACCCTCTCGTCCTTTAAACCGATGTTCTTATATAACCTTTTCATTCTATGGTTCTCCCTGGCTACGAGGCCTCATACGGGTAGAGTTCTGTATTCCTTTATCGATGGCTTACCCCGCTCGTTCCTTTCACCGGTTGGTATGTTCCCTATTAAGCGGGGCGGCAGTTTCTAAATAAAAAGGTGGCTCCATTCTCGCTAAATAAAAAGCAATTCTTCTTCCAATCTCTATTCCAGATTCCGGCCTTACCAAGTCACCTTTCTCTAAGGCTAAATAGCTAAATATCCCCGTACTGTTTTTTCCTATTTTCTTTATTATTTCATGTCGAGCTTTCGAAAGCCACTGGGGAGGGAGAATGAATGATCGACTACTCAAGATCTTGAATAAAGAATTGATAGCTTTGTATAGGAAAAGAACTTTGATTCTTCCCGAAGGTGTTCCTTGCAAGCTGAAGTGAACATGGGCGGTACCAACTACGACTAGAAAGTGGTCACTCCTGTCAATGAATACCATTCATAGTTGTCTATGTTAGTAACATAGCCATAAGGACTTTGTTTTACTGCTTGAGGTGGTGATAGCTTTTATATATTTGCTTAATTATAAGCTTGCATAGTGCTCTTCCTATTTGTTTTCTCGGCTTTCTTCTGCCGAACCGAACGAAGACTGTTTCTCGTACCTCTGTACCTATTGCACTGATATCTTCTCTTTCACTCTCTTTCTTCATTCAGGAAAGGTGAAGATTGAATCGGGAACCGAAAACGAAGCAGGAACAGACTTGTCCTTTGGTCGAAAAGTCTTGTACGGTTCCTCAGTCCGGGGGCACTGCAAGAACCCCTATGACACTTGGAGATTGCTTGCCTATGTCACTTGTACAGTCCTCTAACATGGTAAGTGTGCCATATCCATCTTGGCTTCAAAGTCTGATTCTGAAGAGAGAGACACCGACCCTAGTCAGTCTAAATGATGTAGACAGAACCCGCTCCGGGCATGATTACCATCGAAGACTTCTCGAGACGGTAGAATATAAACTCTAGGGTGAAGAAGAAAGCATTGCTCCGCTTAGATGAGCCGTTAGATTATGATTTATTAGCAGAACTAGCTAACGTACCAACTAGAATTACCTTGTTGAGGTTGTCACCTGACATCCGACAAGTGTCAAGGCTCTATCAGAAGCCGATAAGTATGCACCCCATGTACAGCAGATAGAGGTGAATGATGTACCTCAAGAAGAGAACCGAGGCGTACAAGAAAATATGAAGTCGGATGAGCTAGACCTCACATTTTCTCGAGAAGACTTATTTGTTGCTAGGGGACCTTCACCAAAATCGTCCACTATACCTTTCAGTATACATTGGTGAAGCAAAACTCTGACAAGTGCAAGTAGATCACGGGTCAGCTATAAATGTTATACCCCTAAAAATGGTAAGGAAGCTCGAGATTCTCAGAAAGCTATGGGCAAGATTTTGCCCCAAGTGCTAGATTGCAGATCTTAAGATAGAAGTAATTTGCTCTGTGATGGAGAATGAGACTTCCAATAGCCTTTTGTAGGGAATACCTTGGATCATGCAAATGGCATCTTTACCTTAAAGCTGCTGAAGATTGTTAAACATAATTAACTATTCCACTTGATGAGCTTAGAGCGATGAAAAAGCATTTTCAGAAGAAGGGTAATGGAGACCAGGAAAGAGGGAAGCGTCAGTCAGCCTTAAGGCATGGGATCGACATTCTCGTTAGCTTTTTTAGTTGAGGTAAGGAATAAGATAAGGCCTGCAAGTTTGTTCTTTTAAAGTATTGGCCTCGTAGTTTAAGCTCCTGGATGATATAATCCATCTAATCAAAAGCAAGGAAGGATAGACAGTCCAACAGGTGTATAAGCATGAAGAGAAGATGAAGTAAGCATGGGTTTGTTTGCGCGCCTCTGGAATTCTGAAATCCTCTTCTAGGCATGTTCCCGATACTATACTAGTCAAAGAAGTTCCTTGCCTTTTGTTTTGCTAGTGGGCTGGTGCAGAATGAGTCTATAGTTATGGTCTTGGGAATCTCATCATCCCTGCGATGATTGCTTCAAGAAGCATCGTGGGGCTTGTCAAGGTACAACTTTTCTAACGGATTTCCAACTGGAAAATCCAATTCAAGCTCTGCCTTTAGCTTGACCCCATCTGCTATCAACTATTCACCTATTTTTCAGTATGAATCGAAATCGGGCCAAACCCTTCTCGTCCAAACTAGGATTTTAAATGAACGTTGGGTCTTCCGGTACGCTTTCCCGAAGGTGTAAAGGACTTTTTCAAGTTTGAGTAGTGAAAACGTCGTCAACTCATTACCAGGGAATATAAGTCCGCCTCCCAATACTACTCAATCCCTGCTCCATGTCCTACTGCTGACCTTAGCGAGACAATGTGAGTGAATCTCATTTTAATAGAAAGGCTTTACCTCTCTTGTAGGACGGGACTAAAAAGTCCTTTTCAAAAAAAAAGTCATGCGACCTAACAAAGGGAGCAGGCTGGATACTAAAACAATTCGATACAGTGCGGGGGGGGGGGG
>AWOL01S0061457.1:4354-15489 GCA_000715115.1 Nicotiana otophora
TAGATGTTCATGGCGGCTTCGTCAGCCTGCAAAGTTATATATATATATCAGATTTTGGGTATGTTTACCCCACAGATGAGAGAAGCGTTATTTTCAGACGATTCAGAATATGACCTCATCGGCCGAAGTTGAGGGTTACCCCTCCAGAGTTCACAGTTACAAAGTGGTACGCTCGGGCCGAGTATGGAACCGGGTGCCGGCCACGCCTCTTCAAGTTTGGTGTGTGACAAATAGTGTTGACTCAAAGCTTGATACATCTTGGTCAGATGAATGGAATACCTCGAAGTATGGGCCTCCTCAAGGATAGACTCATGAAAACCATCCACATTGGGCACACATATCCGTCCCTACATCTACAAAACCATATCATCTCTAATAGAAACCTCTTTGGCATCGCCGTGCTGCATTGTGTCCTTAAGGGAAAGTGTCACGTCCCAAACTCGGGAAGCACGACCAACGCTCATTCGAGATAACCCGGCCGAGCAAGCCTATATATTACCTTCTACCCGAACTTATTCAAGAATAACAGTAAAATCCAATTCATTTATTAAGCGGTGAGGAGGATCAAGTAAACAACAACTCAAACTCGTTATCAGTAGTTACATCATTTATAAGTTTCAAAATACATAATCTTTCATAGTTTGATGTGGAACGTATGATACAATTACAACATTGCCAATTTGACTTTCCCCATACCAATATACAACCCACGCTATGTCTACGGAGCCTCTATTATATATGAAAGAGTACAATGATAGTGCCGGCAACAAGGCTCCGGCTATACCTCAAAATATGGTGATAAAATGAACAAAAGATACATGACCCCGAGTGAAGTGGGGCTCACCAAATCATCTGGGAAAAGAGTGTAGTGCTATCGTTGATCAGTGTCGCCTGCTATGGAACAACCTGCATCTATTAAAGATGCAGCGCCCCCGGAAAAAGGGACGTTAGTACTCTCGAATAGTACTGGTATATATGACTAAACACTCTAAAAGAAATGATAGGTAATGCAAGTAAGGACAGGCATAATATTAGTTAAAGCCTCATACAATTACCAAATATCAAATTAGAGATAAGTTATGTTTTAAATAAATTTCTAAATTTTAAGTTGGTGAAATCTTTGGTATCGGTATACCACTATTAATAGTTTCGATTGTGATTTTCAACACAGTCACCACCGTGTGTGCGGCATGGCGTTCAATCACGACCCGATAGGCTAGGACGGCTCATGCGAGCCATCAACCAAATCACAATTTCAATTACAATGCTAACATAGTCAACGCCATGTATGCGGCATGGCGTCCGATCATGACCCGATCGGCTAGGCCATTTCATGCGAGACATCAATCAAATCATAATTTCAATAACAATTCTAACACAGTCACCGCCACATGTATGGCATGGTGTCCAATCGCAACCCGATCGGCTAGGCCATCTCATGTGAGATATCACCCTTTTCTATCAATCACCCCATTTCATATTTCTTGCACACATCTTTATTTCATTGGCACTAATGGTCATAATAGTATTATTTCTCTTGGCACATTTGCCGTATTTCATATTTCACATTTTCATATTCCACATTTCCATTACGTGATTCATATTTCATGCAAACCTTTTTACTTTCAGCCATCACCATGGACTTTCCAACAACAAGGCATGTCTATTCAAGATATTTAAGCACGCATTTTAGCAAATAGGAGTTTTAGGCACATTACGATTTCTTACAAAAGCTTTCATTATCTTTCCTTTGAAAGACAACTTGAGGTCAAGGTATTTATATATGCAAGTCCTACTTTGAAAACATTCTCAAATAGTATTACAACATAACATGAGCATTTGAATTACATATTGATCACAGATGTCTTTTGACACAAGCTTATCCGGGTAATCGATTCACAATAAGCAAATCTGGACTTACATGGATATTGTGGGGTTAAATTTTAAGAGAAGAGTCTAGCCAACATACCTTTCTTGAGCTTCCTTAACTCTAAATGTTCCGTAAATCTTATAAACTTCAATCTATTTTAGAAAAGTTGCAAATTGAACCAAAATTAGGAAGATGATGATGGTTCTAGCTCATTTGAGCATTTTATCAAGCACTAGGTGTACATTAAGGTTTCAAGGTCCTTTTATGGAGGATTCCTTCATCCCACAACCCATTCTTTACTATTTTAGCTCAACAATCTCCCTAGATCCCATGATCAATCATGCATGCAAAATAAGACACTCCCATACCCATGAATTATCTTACTACTTGCCCATTTATAGTTAAATTTCGAAATTAAGATATAGGGTGTAGAATCTTACCTCTAGGATGAAGATCTAGTGTGCTTCCCTTGTTAATTCTTCCAAGATTTTGAGTAAGAATTGGGAATAATTGATTGAGGAACTCTCTCCCTCTCTAAATCCTTTTCTCTCCCTCCAAATATCAAGTTCTCCCTTCAGAAAAAGGTCTATAGGGTCTAAATAACGAAGTGGGGTTGGGTTATAAAACCCCAAAAATGAAGCTCTGCAATGGGATCTGCGGTCGCATATGGGACCACATAATGCTTCTGCGGTCCGCTAAATAGGCCGCGAAATGGCCCTCTGGAACTTGTCTGGTCTGCCCCACTTTGCGGTGGTTATGCGGTCAACAGACCTGTTCTGCAATCGCATAATGCGCCGCAGAACCTCCCTCCACCAAATTTCCAAGCTGGATCTGCGATCAGTGTGCGGCTTGTGAAATCATTTTGTGGTCGCATAATGGGCCGCGAAATGACATATAAAAATGGCTCAAATGACTGCCTCACTCTGCGGCCATTCTGCGGCCCACGGAGTGATTCGGCGGCTGCATTATAGGCCGCAGAAATGCCTAATTCTTCCAAATATTTTCCACCAACTATCATTAATACATACACCTACCTCGGCACCACGAAACGTTGAGTTTTTTAAGAAAGATTTTACGGGGCCTTGCAGCAAGAACCCGGCTAGGCTCCGAAAAATCCAATCTCGCAAACTTATTTGCAAAGCCTTAACATCCATGGCTAGTGGCCTCTCTGCTGCAGCGAAATATGCCAAATTGCCCATACTCTGAGCCTTTGTACTCAAGGCATGGACCACCACATTGGCCTTCCCGGGATGATACAAAATGGTGATCTCATAGTCTTTCAGCAACTTTAACCATCTTCGCTGCTTCAAATTAAGGTTCTTCCATTTGAACAGATACTGGAGACTCCGATGGTCGGTATACACCTCACATGGAACACCATATAGATATTGCCTCTAAATCTTCAATGTGTGAACAATAGATACCAATTCTACGTCATGCACAGGGTAACTCTCTAGACGCGTAGGCAATCACCCTACCGTCTTGCATCAACACCACGCCAAGCCCAATACGTGATGTATCACAATACAAAGTGTAATACCCGAAACTTGTAGGCAACACAAGCACTGGGGCCATAGTCAATGTTGTCTTGAGCTTCTGAAAATTCACCTCACACTTATCGGACCATCTGAAAGGAGAACCTTTCTAGGTCAATCTAGTCAAAGGTGAAGCAATGGATGATAAACCCTATACGAAACGATGATAATATCCAGCCAAACCAAGGAAACTCTGGATTTCAATAACTGAAGATGGTCTGGGCCAACTCTGAACTACCTCAATCTTCTTTGTATCCACCTTGATCCCCTCATTAGTCACCATATGACCCAAAAATACCACTGAATCAAGCCAAAACTCACACTTGGAGAATTTGGAATATTACTTCTTCTCTCTCATTGTTTGGAGCACGATCCTTAAGTTCTACTCATGGTCCTCCCGACTGCGAGAATACACCAAAATATCATTAATAAACAGACGATGAAAGATTCAAGATGTGGCTAGAACACATTGTTCGTTATGTGCATAAATGTTGTGTTGGGGCATTAGTCAGCCCAAATGACATCACTAGAAAATTGTACTAACCATACTGAATCCTGAAAGCAGTCATCGGGAATTCTGATTCACGAATCTTCAACTGATTATACCCTGACCTCAAATCAATCTTCGAGAACACTCTAGCACCCTGAAGCTGGTCAAATAAGTCACGAATGAGTGGTTAGTGGGTACATTTTCTTGATTGTTAATTTTTTCAGCTTCCTATAGTCAATACACATCCTCATAGAGACGTCTTTCATCTTCACAAATAGAAATGGAGCATCCCAAGGTGAGACATTGGGTCGGATGAAACACTTATCAACCTACTCCTAAAGTTGTTCCTTTTACTCCTTCAATTTTGTTGGTGTCATACGATATGGTAGAATAGAAATGGGCTGAGTGCCCGGCACCAAGTCAATACCAAAATAAATATCCCTATCAAGAATCAAGCCCGATAGGTCAACTGGAACACATATCGGAAATATCTCACCATCGGAACTGACTCAACGGGAGGAGTATTAGAACTGACATCCCGCACAAAGGCTAGATATGCTCCATGAATAACTCACATGCCAATAATTACAATCCACCAGGCGTAGTCATAAGCTCAATATCTCAATCCTCCTAGTGTGGTCATGGGCTATCAGTCCAGATCATATCACACAGAAAAATGTATATACAAGATTACATGTACATGACCAATGTAAATATCAAATATCATACTCCTGGACTGATATAAATGACATGTTATGGTGTATGTAGGTGCAAAGTGTGCTATGATAACTCAAATTAGCAATTCCATCACAAAAACAACAATTATCAAGTTAAATCATGAGACTAACCTCTATGTAACATCAAATGTGGCTCAATTAGGTCACAATGTGGTACCATTATGAGAAACATCACAACATATATCTTCAGAATCTATTCAAGGAATTTCATAACCTAAGCACCACCTCGAGCATGGAGAAACACCTCGGTGCATGCATATGGGCTTAGCCCCGCACAGGTGCACCACCCATAGCACGTAAGATACTAACCTCAATCAAGCAAAATCACTCCTCTAACAACCCCACCCTGAGTGAATCAACCTCCGTACGACCCGAATCTAGCAAAATTAACTTAATATAATCAATAAAAGCTATAGGAATTGATTCCAAATAATAAAGCTAGGATCTTTAACCAAAATCTAAACGTCAACCAAAAAGGTCAACCTTAGGCTCGTCCCTCATAACCCGAACAAACTCACAAATTCCAAATACCAATTCACTTAAGAGTCCAACCATACAAAATTCATCAAATTCCAACCACAAATCGTCCCTCAAATCATCAAATCTCAATCTCAAATAACATAGTCAAAAAACCCCCAAATCCCAACTTCAATTCATAAATATTAGGTGTATTAATCAATGGGAAATCAATATCTATCATCAAAAGTGATTAAATTTTAATTAGTTCTTCAATTAGGAAAAGCACTCTAGAGATCGCCTTGGACCGAGCTCCGCAAAAACAAAAAATGAGAAAAACACTCAAACCCTCGATATTATAGAGTCTACTAGAAAAATTGCATCTATGATCCATAACAATGCACATGTGATATCGTATTTGCGGCCAAAATCACGCACATGTGAACTCCACTTATATCCAAACCTACCGCTTCTGCGGACATACTCCTGCACCTATGGAGCCCTTCCGCATCTACGGTCCATGCTGCTTTAGCCAAATTCCGCTTATGTGGACCCATCCTCATAGAAGTACATCCAATAATGTGGAATTCTACGAACCTCCCATGGCAAAGAAAACCCTGAACCTGCGCAAAAAAAGTTGAACCTGTGTCTCTGTATCTGTGGCAAATCCCACCGCAGGTGCAAAAGCGCCAGAAGTCAAAAACTTCAGCAATAACACCAAGTCCCCAAAAGGCCCGAGCTCTATCTAAAACACCCCCCTTGAGGCCCCAATCCTAAAACATAACAAGAACCTTCTCGAGGCCTCATAAAATAAAACAACATCAAAACCTCAAATCACATCTCAATAAGCCTAATGAACTACTGAACTTTCATCTTTTAAAACTCATGTCAAACCTTATCAGATCAACTGTGGAGGACCTCAAATTTTACATGCAGGTCCCAAATGATACAACAGACCTATCCCAACTCTAGGAACCAAGATACGAACCTGATATCATTTAATTCAACTCTCGATCAAACCTATTATCCTTCCAAACATTCCACTTTCCTACTTTTGCCAAACGACACCAAATCAACCTACAGATCTCCAAATCAATATCCGGACATAGGACTGAGTCACAAATTACCATAGGAAGCTATTGGAACCATCAAAACCCCATTCTGGAGTTATCTACGCAAATGTCAAACTCCGGTAAACTCTTTCAGCTTAAGCTTCCAACCTTGGGACAAAGTGTTCCAATTCACCGCAAAACATCACCGAAGACAAACCAACCACCTAACATGTCACAAAACCTAAAAAGCACAGACGTAAAGCACCAAATAGGGGATCTTGTACTAAAGTACTTAAAACGACAGGCTAGGTCATTTTATTCTCCCCCTCTTAAACAAGTGTTCATCCTCGAACAAGTCTAGCATCATACTTGTAGTCTCAAAAAGGTCAGGATATCTGCTACGCCTCTCATGCTCAATCTCCTAAGTAGCCGCCTATACTAACTGGCCTCTCTAATACACCTTCACTGACACTATATTCTTTGACCTCAACATTAGAACCTGCCGATCAAAAATTGCCACCAACTCCAAATTATAAGTCAAATCCCTATCGAACTACACCGTAGTGAAGTCCAAAATATAAGACGCGTCAACATATTACTTCTGGAGCATCGAAACATGAAATATTAAGTGAACCTCTCATAGATTAGGTGTCAAGGCAAGTATATAGGCCACCTCTCCCACTCTCTCAAGAACCTCCAAAGGACCGATATACCTAGGGCTCAACTTGTCCTTATTCCCGGACCTCATCACACCCTTCGTGGGTAAAACTCTAAGCAGAACCTTCTCCCCCACCATATATGCAACATTACGAGCCTTCATGTAATCATAACTCTTCTCCCTGTATTTAGCTATACGAAGCCACTCCTAAATCAACTTTACCTTCTCCGAAGCATCATGGATCAGATGAGGGAGCCATCTGAGAACGACATCGCCTCCTTTATTAGGCCTCAAAAGGAGCCATCTGGATACTCGACTGATAGTTGTTATGGTAGGTGAACTCTATTAAAGGAAGAAACTGATCCCATGAACCTCCAAAGTTAATGACACATGCACGTAACATGTCCTCCAAGATATGAATAGTGTGCTCGGACTACCCATTTGTCTAGGGATGAAATGCTATGCTCAACTCTACCTGTGTGCCAACTCTCGCTGCTCTACTCTACTAAATTGCGATGTGAACTGAGTGCCTCAATCCGAGATAATAGATACGGGCACACCATGAAAGCGAACAATCTCACGAATATAAATCTGAGCCAACTGCTCAGAAGAGTATATACCACGACTGGAATGACGTGTGATGAATTGGTCAGTTTGTCGACAATGACCCATAATACATCATGATGCGTCGTACAACAAAAAAAAATGATTTGTGGTACCTTAGCTTACCCTGCCACCATAAAAACGTAAAATTCTTAGTGAACATTTACGGGGCCTTACAGTTTTGTACTTTGGCTTAGGCGGGGTTGATCCCGATTACACCAGCTACTTCTCAGGATAGGGGAGGAGCTCAAATTTTTTCCCCCCACACTACAAAATAGCGGCTAATGTTGATCTTGCTCAGAGTGTTATAACGATCAACTCGTGGTTGCGGTTCATCCTCCTAGAGATGCTCTAGAAGTATCATCCTCCTCATTGCAGCAATGGGCCTTCTGAGTATGCATAGGTTTTCTTAGACTAGTGTCATTGTATTCTATACACTATGGCATAGTGGAGTTGATCGGGGTCGACCTTACTACGTTCCAGCTGACGTGACCGTCATATTGATGGTCGCAAACGTATGAGGAGAGTAGGCCATTTGGTGCCGCAACACTCACTTGGGCTCAGTCCATTTATCTCGTTTTGAGGGACTTAATTCTACAAACCCTCAGATATGCGTTGCGCACCGGGTTCGAGCAGTTTTACGAGTGGACTATGACCGTGACCGAGTATGATATGAGGTTTACCGAGTTATCTCGTCATGCACATGCTTTGGTTTCGACTGTTAGAGAGAGAGAGTCTGCAGATTTATTGAGGGACTCAGTTATAGCTTCAGATTTGGGATGGAACGAGAGCTAGAGACTAGGACTTTATTCCACCAGGTTCTGGAGATTGGTAGGAGGTTGAAGCATATCAATTGGTAGAAGAGCAAAGATAGAGAGTCCAAGAGGACTTGGAGTTTTGGAGGATTTCGCGGTTCCCATTATTAAGCTACAAACTATCATTGAAGAGGCTTTATCAATCGACCAGTTCAGTCTGCACTTCAGGTTACATGTAGTGCTCCAGCTAGTAATGGAACTCAAGGTACTCATTTTGGACAGCCATCCTCTAGTGCACCTGGAACCGGGTTCCTACAATGGTTATTTTATTCATCCGAGGCAGACTCAATACCTGTAGTCATGCCCGCAAAGGAGTTCTTTCGGGTATTGTTATACAAGGCATATGGTAAGGGATTGTCTTAGACATCGAAGGGGTGGACCTCGCAGGCAATTCAGGCTATGGCAACTGCTCTAGTTGCTACTTCACCTGCACAACTGGGTAGAGACAGAGAACATGTGGGTAGAGGACATCCTAGAGGGGGAGGTCAAGTCCATTTTTATGCTTTGCCTTAGAACTGAGGTTGTTGCATTAGATGCAGTCAACCATCAGTTTTATTTGATATGAGTTCCACTTATTTATATGTATCATCCTATTTTGATTCATATTTTGAGTGTCTCATGATTCTTTGAGTAGGCTTATTTATGTGTCTATGCTTGTTGGGGTTTCTATTGTGGTAGACCATACATATCACTTTTGTATGGTCACTATCGGGCTATATGACTAGGGTTGACCTTCTGTTACTCTATATGGTAGATATTGATGTGATTTTAGGTATGGATTGATTGTCTCCCAAATCACACTATTCTTTATAATCATGCTAATACAGTGACGCTAGCTATTCCGGGGTTGCCGAGGATGGAGTGGAGAGGTGCATTGGGTCATGTACCTAGTAGTATAGTATCTTTTTTTTGAAGGCACAACGGATGGTTGAAAAGGGGTGCTTGGATTACTTAGCCTTTGTTAGGGATGTTAGTGTTGATACTCCTACCGTTTAGTCAGTTCTGGTAGTGCACGAGTTTCCAGATGTATTTCTAGTAGACCTACCAGGCATGCCACCCGATAGGGATATTGATTTTTGTATTGACCTTATGTCGGGCACTCAGACCATCTCTATTACACCTTATCGTATGGCTCCAATGGAGTTGAAGGAGTAGAAAGAATATCTTCAAGAGAAACAACTCGATAAGGATTTCATCGAATTGAGTGTCTCACCTTGGGGTGCCCCAGTTCTATTTGTGAAGAAGAAAGATGGCTCTATGAGGATGCATATTGACTATAGGCGGCTGAACAAGGTTATGGTTAAGAACAAGTACCTACCTCCATGTGTTGATGATTTAATTGATCAACTTCATAGTGCTAGGGTATTCTCAAAGATTAATTTGAGATCGGGGTACCATCAGTTGAGAATTCGGTCGTCAGATATATCGAATACGGCTTTCAGGACCTGCTATGGTCACTATGAATTCTTTGTGATGTCTTTCGGGCTGACCAATGCCCTAGAAACTTTTAAGCACTCGATGAAAAGAGTGATTTAGTCATATCTCGATTCTTTTATCATTTTATGTATTAATGATATACTGCTATATTCCGGAAGCCAAGAGGAGCATGAGTAGCGCTTAAGGATCATGCTCCAGACTTTGAGAGAGAAGAAGCTATATTCCAAATTTTACAAATGTGAGTTTTAGCTAGATTGGGTGGCGTTCTTGGGTCACGTGGTGTCTAGTGAGTGGATTAAGGTGGATATGAAGAAGATTAAGGCAAGTCAGAGTTGGCCCCGACTTTCTATTGCTCCGGAGTTTTCGACGTTTTGCTAGGTATTATCATTGTTTCATGGAATGGTTTTCATCCATTGCAGCTCCTTTTACCAGATTGACTCAGGTGGTGAGACGAGAGCGAGGAGAGCTTTCAGAAGCTCAAGACTACAGTGACTACAGCTCCAGTTCTGGTTTTACCTTTAACATCAGATTCTTATGCAATATATTGTGAGGTCAAGCCTTACGAGAATAACTACTCAATGCACGATTTTGAGTAAGCATCCATTGTTCACGAGCTTATGATTTGGAGGCAGTATCTTTATGGTGTGCCATTTGAGGTGTTCACGGATCCTAGGAGACTGTAACACTTATTCAAACAAAAAGGATGGGAACCTGACGCAATAGAGGTGGTTGTAGCTACTAAAGGACTATGATATTACCACTCTTTATCATCCCTAAAAGGCTAATTTGGTGGAAGATGCTTTGAGTAGGAAGGCTGAGAGCATGGGGAGTCTTGCTTTTATTTCAGTTGGGAAGCGATCGTTAGCTTTGGATGTTCATGCTTTGGCCAATAGATTTGTGAGGTTGGATATTTCATAGCCTAGATGGGTTCTTGATTGTGTTGTGTCATGATCGTCGTTGTTTGAGTGTATCAAGGCACGTCAGTATGTTGATCCCCAATTGCTTAACCTTAAGGACACGGTCCAACATGATGATGCTAAGGAGGTGACTATTAGTGATGATTTGGTATTGAGACTTCAAGGCCGAATTTGTATGCCCAATGTGGATGGGTTACTGGAGAGGATTCTTGTAGAGGCCCATAGTTTGCGGTATTCCATTCATCCAGGTGAGACAAAGACTTATCATGATTAGAAGCAACACTACTGGTGTAGAAGAATGAAGAAATATATTGTGGAGTATGTGGCTTGCTATTTGAACTATCAGTAGGTTAAGTACCAGCATCAGAGACTGGGTGGTTTACTTCAGAGGATATTTCGGAGTGGAAGTGGGAGCGTATCACTATAGATTTTGTGGTTTGGCTTCCACATACCTTGAGGAAATTTGATTAAGGTGAGTATGACATTTCATCCCTAGACGGATTGGTGGCTTATGGGACCAGTTCATACCGCTAGCAGAGTTTGCCTACAACAACAACTATCAATC
>AWOL01S0061458.1:0-20365 GCA_000715115.1 Nicotiana otophora
GACTAATTTTAACCACATGAGAGATAGAACAAAATAATCCCACATTTGATGAGATAAGATGGGATATCCCGGATTAAGTCTGGGATTAAATTTATACCTTGTTTGGTTGGAGGTATAAATTTATTTCAAGTCTCTTACCCAGAACACCGTTCTCGGGTAACACTAAAGAAAATGCTAGCTTACTCTGAACATCTGAATTCTCCCTTGCTCATCCGAGCCTGTGACATTCTTGACAAAACCGGATCACAACCTTGATACTCAACTCAATCTCCCATGTTGCTCATTGCACTTAAAATACCGCTATGCGAAAATACCAGAATTCATCATAACTCCTAAACTACCGGTAGAATGAACAATTTTTTACATTTTTGCTATAATAGTATTACTATTTGATTTTCTCCAATTTATACATTTTAAAGGACGGTAAAAGGACAAGTTTAACTATCTATTTTCAGACACACACACGAAAAAGAAACTATGTGTGGAGCTTGGTTTGGGATCTTAGGGTACTTTATTGGAACGATTAGTTTTTATTGTGATGACGACTGAGTTTTTCTCCTATTTTATTTCTATTGGTTTTTGCACTAATATTTTTATTATTTGAAGAAAATATTGCATAGACCGTAAATTTTTTAAATTGCAAATTTTTACTTATAATAATTTAGGTAAAACGATTATAAACATGTACTCTTGATTGTTGTACTGAATCTAAGATTATTGATATACCAAGGATACCCCAGATTTATAAGAGCTAATCATAAAACGTCAAATTCTAGCCACTTAAGTGAGAAGTCAATGCATAATTGAGATCATCAAAAAGTAGATTAATTTGCTAACAGCTTTCAAAACATTTAATTTGCTAACATATAAACAACTTCTGAACTCATAAGAATACTATTGAGCTACTATTTTGAGGAAGAAATTTGAAAGTAATAAAATTATAAAGAAAAATCATTCGAATTGTGTTTCATTTTTTAAAATTCTAAATAAAACTTTCTAAATGTCCAAACGTGCTTCTAATAATGAAATAGAAAGAAGGAGAAAACATTAAAACTTTTTTCCTTTGTGCAGCAAAGCTCATAAAAAGATAGTTTTATATTTTTGCTAGGAAACACTGCTTTCCAAACGAAATCAATAAAATAAATATTGAACGCAAGAGAGGATTCAGAATTTAACCTTGATATGTTCGAATTCAAATTCTACTGCAGTCCATTTAATTTATAAAATCCGAGATTTAATAGTTTCACGTACACAAGATTTGGGCCATACCTGGTAGATTCGAATAAACCATAATGCACACTACATCGCCCTTGATTGATCACATGAATGATAATTGAAATATTAAAAGGTAATGAGATTATCTATAAATAATTTTCTCACAAAAGCGATATAGAAAAAGATTATGCATTATAACAAGCAACAAAAAGAAGCCCAGTATAATCCAAAACAATACAGCTATCATGGATAGTAATTATGCTTGAGTGAGAAACATTAAATCATAATGAAAAAAATTATGCATTACAAAAAAAAAATACAAATGTCATAGATAGTAATTATGCTTGAGTGAGAAACATAAAACTGTCGTGAAAAAACAATCCATAGTTAAAAATACCGTTCAAATAAGAATGAGTAGTAAGTCTTGCATATTATAAAGTTTGAAATAAATTTAATTTCTCATGAGCAACAAATTTAAATTACAATAAGTTTTTGATTCTTTTGACTATCTAAAATTAGAAAAGATTAGCAAAAACACGAATGAGAAAAAATTTCATAAAATGCAACACAACATTCCGGTGTATGCTGTTGGGCCCGTGCTCAGCACGGACAAGCATTTACTAGTATATAATATATTTAGTATTTCAATGTGTAAGCTCATAATTGACCAAATTGAAACAAAAAAGAAAATACAAATTAACTAAATTAAATACACAATTATTTTATTTACCGGATGAGCCAAAAGTATACATTCTAATACCCAACGCCTAACTCACACAACACATATACTTCACAAGACCACATAAAAATAAAATAAAATATAGGCTCTAAAAAAAAGGAAAATACAATGGATAAACACCCACAAAAGATTTTCACCCAAAATTAACAGAATATAAAACCCACAATATTTTTAAATCCCCACCCCTCCCCCCAAAAAAAAAATGCATCCCAAAACTCCCCAATAAAATAAATTAAAAAAATGCACAAGGATGACAAAGTTTAAACTTTATGCACTGACAGTGTAAAATATACATACATAATCAGGTCGCTTATTAGATAAGTACAGGTAAATTTCTTGATAAGCATTAACTAAAATAATCTGATAAAAATGGTATATCACACGATAGCATTCAAACATGTGATATAGATAAGATTTACGTTCATGAAGTTAAAATGCCTGAGACCATTTTTTACCTTACTATTATTGTTTCTCTAGCTACTGCTCCGACTAAGGCTTTCTTTCCACTTTAACTTGCTTGGCTGTGTGTGTAGCCTCTGTTGGCCCCTTGTTGTTCGTAGCTCTTGTGCTATTAATATCAAATCGAAGGATCTCATAATTTGTCATCGAAATCGATAGTGAGTGTAGAAAAAAGTTCACACTATTAGTACATATAACTTAAATCCATGAATAAATATTTAGATAAGATTTCACTCCAAAAATCACAAATCTCATTTAACGTATTCCTAAATAAAAAACTATAATCCATTTACACATAACCTATCGAAAAATAAAAAAATTTGTTGCCTTGTGAAAATTATACTCCCATGGTTCCCTGGAGCCCTTACAAACACACTCAACAACTCAGTCCATAGAGTACCAATACGCCATTCTCCTAATAAAAGAAATACTAGACAATGTTTTTGATAGATGAATGTAATGATCCGATAGGTAGTTTTGAGTTTTAGCTTCTCATTTCATGATTTGAGACCTTACATAGCATTATTTGATGATTTATGACTTGCGTACATGGTCTGTTTTTTTTTTTTCCGAAAAGTTTAAACATGATTTTTTTAAAAAGCTTGATTTTTGAACTTGTAAATGGTTAGATTTGATTACGGTCAGCATCGTTGGTAAATGGCCTCGGATCGATGTTTCGATGATTTCGGTAGGTTCATATGATGATGTTGGACTTGTACGCATATTTGGTTTAGATCTCGGGCGACCCGAGGCCGTTACTTGAAGTTATGAACTTCGAAATCTATGAGTTTTGATGTATAACTCTTGATTCTTGATGTTATTTTGAGCTTACGAGCGAGTTCTTAGGAAGTTTCTATACTTGTGTGAATGTTTGAAGTGGGGTCCGGGGGGCTCGGGATGAGCTTTGGGGTGATTTCCTATCACTTTTGCACAATATACAGTAGCTGATGTGCTGCTAGTGCATTGTGCATCGCGAATGCGGAGCTAGTCTCGCGTTCGCGAAGGGGAAAATGGGGTAGGGGTGTTTTGCTCAACGCGAACGTGATGGATGGATCGCAAACGCGATGGCCTGTGGGGATTGTCCTTCACGAACGTGGTTATACTCACGTGAACGCGTAGGCCTGGGCTCATTGTGAGGTAGATGTGACTTTCTTCATCACAAACGCGACCAGTGGGTCGCAAACACGAAGGCTTGGAGGGCTATGCCTTCGCGAACACGAGCGAGCCTTTGCGAACGCGAGCGAGCCTTCACGAATGTGATGGCCCGTTGGCTAGCGTTCTTCGCTAACGTGACAGGTGCTTCGCGAAGAACATCTGATGCCCTGGTATTTAAAAGGCTGAAAATCGGAATTTAATCACTTTTCACCATTTTTAAGACCTAGATCACGGATTGAGGCATTTTTTGAAGAGATTTTTATCCCAACTTTATTGGTTAGTAATTTTTACCTAGTTTTGATTTATTTTCATGAATACCCATGGATTTTTATTTTTAAAGAGTAAAAATTGAGGTTATGAGGAAAACTTTTTGACGGCTAATTTTGGAGATGTGGACCTGGATACGAGGTTCAATCTTGATACAAATCATATATTTGGGCTCGGGGGAGAATGGGTAAACGGGTAAAGATCATTATTTTGGATTTCAACCGTGTGGGACCGGGTTGACTTTTTGTTGACTTTTCCAAATATGATAAAGATCAAACCTTTTTTATATTAGAATAGTTTCTAATGCTTGTTTTGACTTATTTAAGTAATATTTGACTAGATTCGGCTTATTTGCAGGCTTGTTCTAAAGGAAAAGCTGTGTTGGACTATTGATTTGGTTATGGAAAGAGGTAAGTATCGTGGTTAACCTTGATTTGAGAAAAGTAAGTGCGACTGGTCTATTTGCTATATGTTCTATGTGTTGCGGATCGCGTATATGCAAGGTGACGATTGCATATGCGTTGCCATGGGATAAAGCATGCGGTGAGACTAGTTTATTCGTGTTTTTTCTTATTTCATGCTTTATTTGCTAAATGCCTTTGCTTATTTCATGATTTTACTCGAAAAATGTTCTTACTTGATTCATGCCTTTACCTGCTACATGCTCTTACTTTCTACATATTTTTACCTGCTATATGCCTTTACATGCTACATGACTTTACTTGTTACATGCCTTACTTATCGCATGCCTTTACTCGTTTCATACTTCGTTCTTCTATGCGGTATTATATGGTGTGGCTATTTGGCTGGTTGCGTGTTAATAACCTTGCCATTTATTCTTGTTCGTGTCCATCTATTCCTTAGTGAATTAGGCCATTTCATTCTCCTCGATAGTTAATATGGATTTTGCTATATTTGGATATGTTGTTGGGTAATTCCGTGTGAATTAATATGTTGGATCGAGTTGCCTCAGCAACAATGATATGATAAAGATCGGGTTTCTCGCTGCAACAATAGTATGACCATGGGATCGGGTTGCCGCCGCAATAATATCTTTGTGTATCGGACCGGGTTGTGTACCACAATGTATATGATATATATATTCTGGTGTTGTTGTGATTTTGTACTCTATGTAAGTTGTAGTTATGTGGTTCACGAATATTGTTCCTCCCTGTTATTGAGCCGATGAAAAAGGGTTTGGTTGAATATTACAAGAGACGTGGTTATTACTTATGATATTGGATTCTGTTGCTATTTCTGCCTTTATTACTGCTACTATCATTGTTATCTCTATTTCTATATATGTTGCTTATTAATTATACATATCTTTACGGTAAGTGTCTTGTCATAGCCTCATCACCACCTCGTAGAGGTTAGGTTCGATACTTACTAAGTATATTAGGTTGGTTATACTCATACTATACTTCTGCACTTTTTGTGCGGATTCAGATATTAGTACTAATAGAGTCACAAGAGGTGCTTAGCAGATACCAGATAGGAGACTCAAGGTAGAGCTTCATACTCGTTCGCAGGCCTTAGAGTCATCTTTCTATTTTTTATACCTTTTATTTTAACAGACCGTATTGAATTTCTTTCAGACATTGTATTTCGCAAATTCTAGTAGCTCATATACTTGTGACACCAAATATTTGAATGGTTGATCGTCGGTGTTGGTTTTGAGACTTATTTTGTATGTTTCTGAGTTGCTTTTATTCTATGTTATCATATGTTAACTGTTAGTCTCATTTACTTATTTATCGCTATGTGTTGGCTTGCCTAGCAAGCGGTGTTAGGCGCTATCACGAGCCCATTGGTTTGCAACTTGGGTCGTGACAATCTGGTATTAAAGCACTAGGTTGACTAGGTCTCACGAGTCATGAGCAAGCTTGATAGAATCTCGAACATCGGTGCGGAGACGTCTATACTTATGTTCGAGAGGCTATAAGTTTCACACCCCAAAACCTGGAGAGGCGTGGCCGGCACCCGGTGCCATACTTAGCCCCAACGTACCACTCTTTAACCGTGAACTATGGAGGGGTATCCCTCAACTTAGGCCGATGAGGCCTACCTACAAGCTGACAATATCAATCAAGGCCGGTTGGGCCATATTCTGAATCATCTGAAAATAATGTCTCTTTCATTTGAGGGTAAACATACCCAAAAGCTCATATACATAAGTGTGCAGGCCGACAAGGCCGCCATGAACGTCTACAACCAGCAATACCAAACTGAACATGTACATAGGGCTGGCAAGGCCACAATACTAACATACAAAATATACAGGACTCGTCTACAGAACTCTAGAGATAACTAAATTGTATCATCGTCCGGACATGGCCTCGACCTACCCATCAAACCTGTATATATAAAATGGACTCCAAGTTCTAGACTTGGTAACTCCAAAGAAATGGAGCTTACCAACCAAGCTGATGTTTGACTATATCTACTGGCAAGGTCTATCCAGCTGTCTATCAGGACCTGCAGGCATGAAATGTAGCAACCCCGGCAGAAAGGAAGTTAGTACGAAATACTGTACCGAGTATGTAAGGCAATAGAATAACTGAAAGTTGAAACTGAAATGATAATATAATAATTAAAAGTAACTAGGAGTCAAAGATGATCTCAAGATATGCTTACATACTGATACTAGGAGTGGGCATTCGGCATTTCGGTTCGGTATTTAAGAATTTCGGTTCGGTATTTCGATATTTAGTATTTGATTTATCAATTGTGTATACCAAATACCGTACCAAAGTATTTCAGTACAGTTCACTATTTTTTATTTTGGTTCGGTATGATTTCAGTTTAATATTCGCTGAATAAGCAACACTAACGAGTGACAATTCTCCTATGTTTCAATGCCCTGTCTAACGGTTCAGCCAAGAAATACAATAAAATTGAACAGTCATTTCTTCAAATAGACATGATGCATTTTCTAATACTGGCATTTGGAGCCAACTCACATGCTTGTGGCTTAATGCCTTAATCCACCATTCAACAAATATGCGACAGTAGCAGCATTAACATGCTGTATTTTTTCTCTGAAAATGGCCAAGTTTAATGTAATCTTTTGGCAGAAAATATATGTAACAGTAGCAGCATTAACAGTAGCAGAATTAACAATAACAGCATTAACAGTAGCAGAAATAACAGTAGCAGTAGCAGAATTAACAGTAGCAGCAGAATGAGAACAACATTAATTTTGAATTAACAGTAGCAGCAGAATTTTTTTTTTCTAAATTAAAATAATTTAATTTTTTTCTGAACAATGTATGAAGAGGAAAACTATCTCTTGATTACAAAATTTTCTCTCAAGAGATTGTTTCAACATGTAGGTAAAAGTTACGAACCTGTTGAAGTCTTGAAGAGTTAAAGATTGAAGATTGTTTCTCAATTCTCACTTCTCTGAGTTCTCGCACAGGTCACAGCCGTGGCCCATCAGCCGATCTCTTAGGTTTCTAATTACCAATTCCAAGTGAAAGTGAAAGACTGAAAGTGTGAAACTAGGGTAACTGCCTAACTGGGGTCTGGGTAGTCTTATTGGGTTGGGATCCTAGAGAATTAGAATTTTGGGTCGGGCACTTGGGCTGGGCAGCGTATAGGTCCTACATGATATTTAAAAATTCGGTATTTCGGTATACCGAATTGTCAAGATCCTAATACCGAGAACCGTATCGTTATACCGAAATACCAAAAATTTAGTACCGAATTGAACCGAAATACCAAAAAAATCGAAACCGAAATATCGAATTAATTCGGTCCGGTTCGAAATTCGGTTTTTCGGATTTTATGCCCACCCCTAGCTGATACTGACTCAACTCTCACAGTATAGTAAGTAAAATAGTTATCCGACCCTATAAGGTTCGGTACGTGTAACTGCTCTGCCGTAGTAGGCTCACTCATAGGTGCTCGACCATACTAAGCTCGGTATCCCGGCCATACTAAGCTCGGTCATAGGCGCTCGATTACAGCAGGCTCGGTATATAACTTACCATCTGATCAGAGGTTGTCCAATAGGGGCCGGTCCACCGATTATAGCTCGGTGGTGGTGAAAATACTGTAATACTATCTATATATATATAGACCCTCTTAGGGCTGTGCACAATTTGGTAAATACCGAATTACCATAACGAAACCGAAAATTTTGGTATTTGGTATTCGATATTTTGGTATTCGGTATGGTATGTGGTTTAAGTTTTAAAAAATATTGGTATTACGTATGGCATTTGGTATTTTAAAATGAAATACCAAAATACCAATTTCGTACCGAAATATATATTATATTACATAATACACATATTATTAATTATAACATAAATATAAAAATCTAAATTTTACTTTCCTTTATTCTCTAAGTTCATCAATTAACTCTAAGCAAGTAACAAGACATTTCTAATGATCAAATTTATTCTTTTATGTACAGTTTGCTCTCTCTGGGTTGATATTTGCTAGTTTTGGACAAAACTTTTGTCAACAAATATTTTTAGTTTTGTACTTTTGAGTACTTTAATTTAGAATATTACAATCTATAACTCTATGCACTATTTAGTATTCAAACCGAATAAACCGAAGTTATCAAACTGAATAAATCGAAACCGAAAGGAGAAAAATCGAACCATACCGAATTTAATTAAGTATGATATTGGTATTGCATTTTAAGAAATTGAATACCGTAAATACTGAACCAAAATGTCTAAATACCATACCGTGCCGACCGAAGAACACCCCTAGACCCTCTACTCTCTTGACTGGAGGAAGATAATACTTAACTGAATATAAAGTCCCAATAAGGGAGAAATATGTAACTTATGAGACTAGGATAATGTACTTAAATTTAGGAATACGAACTTCTCTTTATGTCTCTTTGTCAAACGCATGTTGTTATGGGATCATGCCAAAATCAAGGAAAGGTTTAGCCTTAAAATACCTTATCACAATCTGTCCAATAACCATGCTGAACTCATCTCATCGCACTTCAATCTACAACAACGATAATAATGATATCGTTAAGCTACAAAAAAAATGCAACTATCGTACAACAAACGACAAGCTTATTTTATATTAAAACGGGCAACATCTCCCCTGTTTTCATTGCTTTACCAAGTCCATAACCAACAAGAATCCATACAAACTTCACCTATATACTTTAAGCATCACAACACAAATCAAGCTACACAACAACAAGCACATAAACATCACCAACGAAATTACGGTTTAACACGATGAAGGCAAGCTCAGATTGAATCCTTTTTGAACCCTTTAACCCCAACATTATTCATTCACTAACTTAACAACATATCCAGCATGATATTATGTACAATGGGAGGACTTCTAACCTCCTATTCATCTATAAATTCACCCTCAAATAGCCAACAATCCAACAAAACAACAAGTACAACTTTCCATTATTATGTTGTCCTTTCTCTTCATATTCACAGTACCAACATCAAGTTCGACATGTAGAAAATATATTTACAATAGCAACATCATAATAAAGTCTTTTTCCAAGGTTTTCAACCATTTAAAGTCCATGGAAACAACCTTTCCAAAACAGTCCGTTAAAAACAATAACATCTCAAACTATTTCAAGTCTCCTATTGTAGTATTTTGCTCAAATAATGCAACCAACATAAAAACAACTTCAAGAGCATGTAGTAGGCTGTTATACTCACCTTAACCAGTAGAAGCAACACGATCTTTAAATGAGCCTTTCCCCGATCTTTAAAGGTTGGAAAATCATCAACCACCTAAGTGGGTCCCATTGGGAGCTGCTTGTGCGGTCTCAAAAAAATGCAAATATCTCTCTACTCCGATGTCGTATCAATGAACGGTTCAATGCATTAGAACTTAGACTCATATATATTCAATTTGGTAGGTGGATCGTTCCGTAATTTCAAGTATATTGGGATAAACGCTCATATACATTTGACCTAATTTTCAGCACATTATGAATGTAACTTGTGATGACCTTTGCCAACTTTTGTTCCATAACTCGCTTTACTTCAAAACATAGCACACAACTATAATACGAATAAAATAACTCATAACATAGACTCCTTATCATGTTAAGAACCCTAGTCTCACCCCCAAAAGTACATGTTATAACATTTCCAACTTGTTGACTTTCAACGAAACTTATTTTCTTCAATTCGTTTAGCTTCTAGCCTTCCAACCCTCTTGGTACTTGTTATTCATAATCTTAAATATTTGTAGCCTCCAAGGTAATATTATTAACTTACTTTATATACATTCAAAGATGATCTTATTTTCAAGCTTACATCAATTGACTTACGACGTACTCTTACGTACAAAAATATGGGGTGTAGCATCATTCCCCCCTTTAGAACATTCGTCCTCAAATGTTGACTGATGCGCTTATCAGTCTCATAACCCATAGCTCTTACAAATACTTTAATATTGTTTGTCATGCCCCAAACTCGGGGAGCGCGACCGGCACTCAACCGAGTGTACCCAGCCGAGCAAGCCTACTAGATTCCTTCTACCTAAACTTAACCATGTATAACGAGAAGATATATTTTCATTAATACGATATTGAGGAGATCGTGTATACAACATCAATCCATTACTATTAGCTAATTCACTCATAAGCTCCCAAAATTGTAACACCCCGAAAAAGTTTTCGAAGTACTTAAGTGTAAAACCCAGTAAAATTTGCCAAAAGAAAATAATGTTTCGTGGTGCCGTATTGGTTTTACGTGTTGAGGATTATAGAAATTCTTCGCGGCGAGCTTGCTCACCGCGGCTCGCATGTTTTGGGTTGAACAATGCACCGGAGAGTAAAGAAACATTTTCGGCAAAAGAAGACATTTCTGCGGCCCACTATGCGGTCCCAGAATCACTCTGCAAACCGCATAATGGTCGCAAAGTGAGACAGGAAAGGGGAGGTTTGGAGATCAGGTTTGCGGCGCATTATGCGACCGTAGACCAATTCTGCGATGCATTATGCGACCGCAGAACAGGTCTGCGGGCCGCATAATGACCGCAGACCAAGTCAGTCATGCCCAGATTTGGAGGCTAAATTATGCGGTCGATATGCGGTCCGCATATCGATTATGCAATCGCATATACGATCGCAGACCTTGTTCCGTAGCTTCATTTTTGGGTTTTTAAAACCCGACCCTACTTTGTTAAATACACACTTTGGGACATTGTTTAGCTAAAATTTGACATTTTAGAGTGAGAGAGAGTGCCCTAGAGTGAGAAGGTGTTCCTTAATAATTGATTCTTCAATTCTTGCTCAAATCTTGGAAGATTAACAAGGAAAACCCACAAGGTCTTCATCCTAAAGGTAAGATTCTACACCCTAACCCTCAATTTCAAATTTGTCTAGAATGGGTAATTACTAAGATAATTTTGGGCATGAGAGTTGTTTATTTTACATGTATGTGTTATCAAAGGGTGTAGGAAACTTGTTGAGCTAAAAATGGTAAAGATTGAATTGTGGGATGATGGAATCCTCCATAAAAGGACCTTAAAACCTTAATGCACACCTAGTCTTTGATAAAATGCTCAAATAAGCTAGAACCATGAGCATCTTCCTAATTTTGATTCAATTAGTTATATTTCTACAATATATTATAGTTGCTAAGAATTTTGAAATATTTTAGAGTTTAAGGAAGCTCAATTGAGGTATGTTGGCTAAACTCTTCTCTTAGAATTGAATCCCACGATATTCATGTAAATTATGTAAGTCCCGAGTTATTCATTATAAAATTGGCCATTCCGAGTAAGATTGGGTTGAGAGATATATGTTCAACAAGTATCCCAAATGCTTTATTTATGTTATGTTATCAATTGAGGATTTGTTAAAATATGGGTTGTGCATTAGAAATGTTCGGCTTCAAGTCAAGTTCAAACGAAGGCTATTATGCCAAATTTTGTGAAGAATATCTATGTGCCATAGATCCTTAATTGCTCACATATGTACTACATGCCTTGATTTGAAATATTATTATTGTTGTTGATGACGTTGATGTTAGCAACTGAAATGGTGAGCATGAAACACTAAATATGGCCAACATGCCAAGAATTATTATATAATTATGGCCATTAGTGCCAATAAAATGTAAAGATGTGAAAGAAGTATGAAATGCGATGATTGATATAAAAAGGTTGATGTCTCGAATAAGACAACCTAACCGATCGGGTCGTGATCGGACACCATACCGCATACATGGTGGTGATTGTGCTGGAAATTATAATTGAAATTGTGATTGTGGTCGATGCCCCTAATGGATAGCCTAGCCGATCGGGTCGTGATCGGACTCCGCGTTAAAGATGGTGGTACTGATACTGAAAGTAATTGCGGTTGATGTCTCTAATGAGATAGCCTAGCCGATCAAGTTGTGATCTTACTCTGTGCTAAGAGTACGGTGGTATTGGTATAGTGAATAATGGTATTGTGAATAATGGAATATCGATACTAAAAATCTCCCAATATGAGATATGGAAATTAATTTGAACACTGTCTTGATCCTAAATTGAGGTTTGATGTTAATTAAGGATTTCATTGATATTATGATATGTTTGTTTGTAATATTTATTCTATTGAGATGGTGTTTAGTTATATATACTAGTGCTATTCGACGCTACTAACGTCCCTTTTGCCGGGGGAGTTGCATCTTTAAATGGATGCAAGTGGTTCCACAATAGGAGATATTGATCAGTGATAGCAGTAAACCTTCTCTCCAGCTGACTTGGTGAGCCCCACCTTATCCCCGGGTCATGTATGTTTTGTACTTTGTGTATTCTGTTTGAAGTATATCCGGGGCCTTGTTGTCGGCATTATCATTGTACTCTTCTTTATCTATAGAGGCTCCGTAGACATAGTGTGGGTTGTGTATTGGTACTGGAAAAGTCAAAATATGTTATGTTGTGGTTGTATTACTTGTCCACTTAAGACTTTAAAAATGATGAAACTATTGGTAATGAATTGGTATTATAGACATGAACACCTTTTTGTCTAATTAATGAAAATATTTATTATCTCCATTCGTGGATGAGTTTGGGAAGAAGGAAATCTAACAGGCTTGATTCGTCAGGTTCACTCGGTTGAGCGCCGATCGCGTTTCTCAGTTTTGGGGCATGACAAACTTGGTATCAGGTCCTAGGATGTCTCGGAGTCGTGTCTAGTAGAGTCCTTATTATTGGTGTGTTGTCGACCACATCTTTAATTAGAATGATACATGGGCATTTAGGAATAATACCCTTCTTTCATGTTCTTAATCGTGCGATAAAGCTGGTTGTAAGATTGTTCCTCCTTTAACTTTTTAGTTGCTCTAGGTTTAAGTACATGGCACCTAAGAAGAAGGCAAGAACTAGCCAAAGAGCCAATGTCACCACAAGAGTGGCAGTTGATCCTATATTTGATGATGCGGGTGAGCACCCGAGGGGTGAGGTTATTCCCCCAGTTACCACGTTGCCTGATTCTACCATAACTGATCAAACCGCACCTGTCCCTATACCTACTGAAGGTGCAACGGTCCCTCCAACTGATATTCCAGTTCCACCTCCAGCTCCGGCTTCCGATTCTGATGTGTCTGATGTTAATATTAGGGGAGCCATACAGATGTTGACACAGATAGTGGCTTCTCAGGCCCAAAGATCGAGTGTTGAGCCTACATCTTCTAGTCAACTAGGGGAAGCTACTAGTTCCAGGGTGAACAAGTTTCTTCAGTTAGACCCTCCAATGTTTATGGGTACTGATCCCGAGGCAGACCATCAGGACTTCATTGATGAGATGTACAAGACTCTACGGGTTATGCATGCTACAGACACGGAGGGAGTGGAGTTGGCCTCCTACCGCCTGAAATGGGTGGCCTATTCTTGGTTTGAGTTGTGAGAGGAATCTAGTGAGGAGGGAAGCCCTCCGACAAGGTGGAGTGAGTTCACAGATGCCTTTATGGATCGTTTCTTGCCTGCCAAAACTAAGACAACCCATGCTGCTGAGTTTCAAAGCCTGAAGCAGGGTAGTATGAATGTGTGGGAGTATCATATGGAGTTTGCGCACCCGCCAAAATATGCTATTCACATGTTGCCCACTATGGAGGCTAGAGTGTGCCGTTTTGTACAGGGCCTTATCCCCTTGGTTATTAATGAGGCCTCTACAGCTGCCTTGAATTCTGATATGAACTATGGTAAGATGGTGGCATTTGCTCAAGCCACAAAGACCTGCAAATTGAAGAATAGAATGGAGCGTCAGAGCAGCAGCAAGGCCCAGTCTGCGGGCAACTTTGGTGGTTCTTCCGCTGGTGGTGGTGGTAGGCCGGCATTCAGGGGAGGGTCATCAGGACCATCCCAATCATTCGCCCAGTCTTCGATAGGTGCACAGTCATCTGGACCCAGTCAAGGTAACCGGGGAACCCACCAGCAAGGTCATCCCGACAGAAGGTTTCAGCAGCGGGGGCTCTCATGCCCTAAGTATGGGAGGATGCAATTTGGGGCCTGCTTTATGGACCTACCTATATGTTATGGGTGCGGTGTGAGGGGTCACATTCAGAGGGATTGCCGCTCATCCCGCCGAAATATGGGGAGAGGTGCGGTGCAACCAGCTAATTCTGCAGCTACTACACCCATAACACCTCCAGCTCGAGGCACCCCAGCGCCCGCAGGGCGTGGTGCAGCTAGGGGTGGTGCACAGAATTCGAAAGGACCCAACAGATTTTATGCTATGCGGAGGCGTCGGGAATCATAGGCTTCTCCAGATGTTGTCACGGTTATATTGTCTGTCCAATCCCATGATGTATATGCTCTTATTGATCCCGGTTCCACTTTGTCTTATGTCACTCCTTATGTTGCTATGGAATTTGGGATAGAACTAGAACAACTTCATGAGATGTTCTCTGTATCTACTCTAGTTTGTGAGTTTATTTTGGCCGCGCGAGTTTATAGGGATTGTGTTGTCACATTGCGTGGTTGGGGTATCATAGCCGATCTCATTAAATTGGGAATGGTTGATTTTGATGTGATAATGGGGATGGATTGGCTTTATTCATGTTTTGCCAAGCATGATTGCCGAACCAGAACTGTTAGGTTCGAATTTCCAAATGAGCCAGTTATTGAGTGGAAGGGTGTTGATGTAGTGCTAAAGGGTAGGTTTATATCTTACCTTAAGGCCACGAAAATGATCAACAAGGGGTGTATTTATCATTTGGTCCAGGTTACGGACACCGATGTTAAGGCACATACGCTTGAGTCCGTGCCTGTTGTGAATACATTTCCGGGAGTCTTTCCGGATGAACTTCCTGGGATCCCACCAGACAGGGAGATTGATTTTGGGATTGATGTGATGCCAGACACGCATCCTATATCTATTCCACCCTACAAAATGGCACCGGTAGAATTGAAGGAGCTAAATGAATAATTTAGAGATTTGTTAGAAAAGAGTTTTATCAGGCCAAGTGTGTCGCCTTGGGGCGCACCAACACTTTTTGTTAGGAAGAAAGATGGGTCCCTGAGAATGTGTATTGACTATCGGTAACTTAACAAGGTCACAATCAAGAATAAGTACCCACTGCTAAGGATAAATGACTTGTTTGACCAATTGCAAGATGCTAGGTACTTCTCCAAAATTGATTTACGATTCGGGTATCACCAATTGAATATCAGGGAGCGGGATATTCCGTAAAGTGCTTTTAGGACCCGGTATGGGCATTTGAGTTTCTAGTGATGTCTTTGGGGCTAACAAATGCCCCGGCAGCCTTCATGGATCTTATGAATCGAGTTTTTAAGCCATTCCTCTACTCTTTTGTGATAGTGTTTATCGACAATATTCTTGTATATTCATGAAGTCGAGAAGACCATGCCGATCATCTCAGGGTAGTTCTGCAAACCCTACATCAGCACGAGTTATATGCAAAATTTTCGAAATGTGAATTTTGGCTTGAACTTGTTACATTCTTGGGTCATGTAGTCTCTAGTGAAGGAATTATCGTTGATCCTCAAAAGATTGTGGCTGTGAGGAATTGGCCGAGGCCTTCAACTCCAACAGAGATTTGCAGTTTCTTAGGCTTAGCTAGATATTACAGAAAGTTTGTGGAAGGGTTTTCTACTCTTGCCTCCCCATTGACTAAACTGACGCAGAAGGCGATTAAGTTCTAATGGTCAGATGCTTGTGAAAAGAGTTTCCAGGAATTGAAAGCAAGATTGACTACGGCACCGGTGTTGACTCTACCGGAGGGTATAGATGGATTTGTGGTATATTGTGATGCTTCAAGAATCGGGCTTGGATGTGTATTAATGCAACATGGCAAGGTTATAGCTTATGCTTCTAGACAACTCAAGAATCATGAAAACAACTATCCAACACATGATTTAGAACTTGCGGCAGTGGTATTTGCATTGAAAATTTGGCGTCATTATTTATATGGGGTCCATGTGGATATATTCATGGACCATAAGATCCTTCAATATATTTTCAAGCAGAAGGAATTGAATCAGAGGCACAGAAGATGGCTTGAGTTACTCAATGACTGCGACATTGATATTCTATATCATTCGAGAAAGGCCAATGTTGTGGCGGATGCTCTTAGCCGGAAATCTATGGAGAGTTTGGCTCACTTGGAGGCATATCAAAGGCGATTGGCTAAGGAAGTTCACCGATTGGCTAGTTTGGGAGTTCGTCTTGCGGACTCTAGTGAGGGAGGGTGATTGTACAAAATAGGGCTGAATCATCACTTTTTGTGGAAGTCAAGGAGAAGCAGTACAATGATCCATTGTTGGCACAACTAAAAGAGGGGATCCATAAACATAAGGCCATGGCCTTTTCTCTTGGCATGGATGATGGTACACTAAGGTACCAAGGATGACTATGTGTTCCAAACATGGATGGTCTCCGTGAAAGAATTATGACTTAAACTCACACTTCTAGGTATTCCGTGCACCCAGGTTCTACAAAACTGTATCATGATCTTAAAGAAGTCTATTGGTGGAATGATATGAATAGGAATGTGACGGACTTGGTGGCAAGATATCCGAATTGTCAGCAAGCAAAGGCCGAACACCAAAGGCTCGGTGGGTTGGCGCAGAACATAGAAATTCCAATGTGGAAGTGGGAAATGATTAATATGGACTTTGTAGTAGGATTACCTCGTACTCCTCGTAAGTTTGACTCGATTTGGGTGATTGTGGATCGACTCACAAAAACAGCACACGTTTTGCCGGTTAAGGCTACCGATACAGCAGAACAGTATGCTCAATTGTATATCAAAGAAATAGTCAGGTTGAATGGCACTCCAGTTTCCATCATATCTTATCGGGGAGCACAATGCACTCCTAACTTTTGTAAGACATTTCAGCAAGGTTTGGGTACTCAGGTAACTCTTAGTACAACCTTTCACCCGCAGACTGACGGGCAAGCAGAGCGGACTATTCAGACGCTTGAGCATATGTTGCGTGCTTGCGTTCTAGACTTCAATGGTAGTTGGGATGATCATTTACCACTCATATAATTTTCCTACAACAACAGCTATCACGCTAGCATTCAAATGGCACCGTTCGAGGCTTTATATGGTAGGAGATATAGATCTCCCATTGGGTGCTCTGAAATTAGTGAAGCAGAGTTGATAGGGCCAGACCTCGTGCATCAGGCCATGAAAAAAGTTAAAATCATTAAGGAGCGGTTGAAGACTGCTCAGAGTCATCATAAATCCTATGCGGATGTTCGTCGTAGGGATTTAGAGTTCAAAGAAGATGATTGGGTATTCTTGAAAGTTCTCCCCATTAAAGGTGCAATGCAATTTGGTAAGAAAGGGAAATTGAGTCTGAGGTATGTCAGACCGTACAGAATTATTCAGAGGATCGGTGAGGTGGCGTACAAGCTTGAGCTACCACCTGAGATGTCATTAGTGCATCCAGTATTCCATGTGTCTATGTTGAAGAAGGTAGTTGGAGATCCGTCAGCTATTGTACCTGTTAAGACCATTGAGGTTAATGAAGAACTGTCATATGAAGAAATTCCAGTTGCCATTCATGATAGGCAAGTCCGAAAGTTGAGAAATAAAGAAATTGCCTCTCTGAAGGTGTTGTGGCGAAACCAGCAAGTTGAAGAGGCTACTTGGGAGGCCGAGGAAGAAATGAAGAAAAAGTATCCTTATTTATTTGAATAACCATGTAATTATGAGATGTGCCTTATGAAAATGCTAAGAGATATTTTCTATGAATTATGTATCATTTGTACAGTTGGCGTTAAGGGTGTTCCTTTCTGGTAATATATTGCTTGTGAGGCCACTGTTGGTATTATTTTGTGTTATGCTACATTGTTGGATTCTGTATATGTTGTTAGGATGTGTTTCTGGGATTCTCTGACAGGTGGATAGGCCCAGATACAAAGGAAACTCTGGCGAAATTTTAAGATATTTAGGGAGTTAGTCAAATTTTGAAGCTACTAGTGAGTGTGGATTAACAATTGGGCAAAATATGATGCTAATGACGGTTTTTTACCCTCATTCGAGGACTTACTAGTGAGTGTGGATTAACAAGCGGGGGAGAATATAACACCCCGGAAAATTTTTCGAAGTACTTAAGTGTAAAACCCAGTAACATTTGCCAAAAGAAAATAATGTTTCGTAGTGCCGAATTGGTTTTACGTGTTGAGGATTATAGAATTCTTCGGGGGCGAGCTTGCTCACCGCGGCTCAGACTTTTTGGGTTGAACAATGCACTGGAGAGTAAAGGAAATTTTTAGCAATAGAATACATTTCTACGGCCTACTATGCGGTCGCAGAATCAGTCTGCGAACCGCATAATGGTCGCAGAGTGAGATAAAAAAGGGTAGGTTTGGAGACCAGGTTTGCGGCGCATTATGTGACCGCGGACCAATTCTGCGGTGCATTATGCAAACGCAGAACAGGTCTGCGGGCCGCAAAATGACCGCAGACTAGGTAAGTCACGCCCAGTTTTGGAGGCCAAATTATCCGATCTGCATATCGATTATGCGATCGCAGACCTTGTTTCCGAGCTGCATTTTTGGGTTTTTAAAACCCGACCCTACTTCGTTAAATACACGCTTTAGGCCATTTGTTTAATCTAAAATCTAACATTTTAGAGTGAGAGAGAGTGCCCTAGAGTGAGAAGGTGTTCCTCAATAATTGATTATTTAATTCTTGCTCAAATCTTGGAAGATTAACAAGGAAAACCCACAAGGTCTTCATCCTAAAGGTAAGATTCTACACCCTAACCCTCAATTTCAAATTTGTCTAGAATGGGTAATTACTAAGATAACTTTGGGCATGAGAATTGTTTATTTTACATGTATATGTTATCAAAGGGTGTAGGAAACTTGTTGAGCTAAAAATGGTAAAGATTGGATTGTGGGATGATGGAATCCTCCATAAAAGGACCTTAAAACCTTAATGCACACCTAGTCTTTGATAAAATGCTCAAATAAGCTAGAACCATGAGCATCTTCCTAATTTTGATTCAATTAGTTATATTTCTACAATATATTGTAGTTGCTAAGAATTTTGAAATATTTTAGAGTTTAAGGAAGCTCAATTGAGGTATGTTGGCTAAACTCTTCTCTTAGAATTGAATCCCACGATATTCATGTAAATTATGTAAGTCCCGAGTTGTTCATTATCAAATTGGCCATTCCGAATAATATTGGGTTGAGAGATATATGTTCAA
Organism: Nicotiana otophora; assembly: GCA_000715115.1. NCBI lineage: Eukaryota > Viridiplantae > Streptophyta > Magnoliopsida > Solanales > Solanaceae > Nicotiana > Nicotiana otophora. The sequence continues at coordinate 19,481 of AWOL01S0061458.1, forward strand.
CAAGTATCCCAAATGCTTTATTTATGTTATGTTATCAATTGAGGATTTGTTAAAATATGGGTTGTGCATTAGAAATGTTCGGCTTCAAGTCAAGTTCAAATGAAGGCTATTATGCCAAATTTTGTGAAGAATATCTATGTGTCATAGATCCTTAATTGCTCACATATGTACTACATGCCTTGATTTGAAATGTTATTGTTGTTATTGATGACGTTGCTGTTAGCAACTGAAAAGGTGAGCATGAAACACTAAATACGGCCAACATGCGAAGAATGATTATATAATTATGGTCATTAGTGCCAATGAAATGTAAAGATGTGAAAGAAGTATGAAATGCAATGATTGATATAAAAAAGTTGATGTCTCGAATAAGACAGCGTAGCCGATCTGGTCGTGATCGGACACCATGTCGCACACATGGTGGTGATTGTGCTGGAAATTATAATTAAAATTGTGATTGTGGTCGATGTCACTAATGGATAGCCTAGCCAATCGAGTCGTGATCAGACTCCGCGTTAAAGATGGTGGTACTGATACTGAAAGTAATTGTGGTTGATATCTCTAATGAGATAGCCTAGCCGATCGGGTTGTGATCGGACTCCGTGCTAAGAGTACGATGGTATTGGTATTGTGAATAATGGTATTGTGAACAATGGAATATCGATACTAAAAATCTCCCAATGTGAGATATGGAAATTAATTTGAACACTGTCTTGATCCTAAATTGAGGTTTGATGTTGATTAAGGCTTTCATTGATATTATGATAATCTTATTTTGTATTAATTGTCATTCTATTGAGAGAGTGTTTAGTTATACATACTAGTACTATTCGACGGTACTAACATCCTTTTTGCCGGGGGCGCTGCATCTTTCAATGGATGCAG
>AWOL01S0061458.1:34453-51899 GCA_000715115.1 Nicotiana otophora
AGAGAGAGAGAGAGAGAGAGAGAGAGAGAGAGAGAGAGAGAGAGGAAGAAGCTCCAACCACTTTGCTCATCAATTCTTGCCCAATTTTGAAGATTCAAGGGAAGCCACTCACTAGACCATCAACTATCCGGGTAAGACTTTGTCCTAAGACTTCATGCAATTATTATGGGTTTAAGTAGGCTGTGGAGTAGGAAAATGGGCCATACATGTGGTGGTATGTGGGGTTGTTGAACTATTACGATTAGATTCTTGTTGAGACTGGTTGAGGGATGAAGGGAGCACTATTATAGATCCTTGTAGTAAATTTTGCATAATGGGTGTTTGACAAAATTCACAAGAGCCTTAAACTATGAGAATGCTTCTAATTATTATTTGATTTTCACTATCTTCCTATAGATTGAAATCGCTAGAAGTATTGGGACGTTGTAGTACTCTAAGGGAAATCTTAATTGAGGTATGTTGGCTAAACTCCCTTTCTAGAATTGGAATCCATGAGTTCCTCGTAAGTTCCAAATGTGGTTTGTTCAAAATCTTATTCCTACTATTTCAAATTACTTCCGATGATTGATTTGCCCAAATGATTATGTACGCGAGTCACGTTCAAATTGACCCTATCCTATTATGCTCCCCCTTAGTGGGAAAATGTTCAAATATGGTCGTTGTAACTAATGCATATGATTTGAATCCATGTTTCAATTGTAAATCACCATACTCTCCTTTGTAAGTATTTCCAAAGTGTTTTGAGTTCTTACATGTTCATGAGCTGAACATATAGATATCAGGATTCCCTTTTTGGGAAAAGTATTCCAAGAATAATTGGTGTATTAATCACTTGAGATTCTAAGTTGTCTTTCAGTTGCCAATCATTATGCTCAACTCTTTGAAAGTAATCCAACGTGTTTAAGTCACTCATTACTAACGAACTTAAAGCTATGATTTTCGGAATGTTTATATATTGGTGTGTATGATAATGATCATTGGATGTGAAGAAATAAAAGTGTGAAATATAAAATATGGCCATCGTGCCATGAATGAAGAACTCTATGTATGGCCAAGAGAGCCAATGAAATAATGATGTTGTGAGTGGTTAAAAATGCTAATGAAGCTATACATGGTATTAAAGTCTATGAGATGAATACTTTATATTTCTATTTTCTTTGTATACAAAAATATTTTTGAGAGTATCATTAGCGAGCTGAGGAAGGGTGGGTTGTAACGGCCCAGACCCGAAACTACATGTGTCGGTGCAGGAGTTGATTGAAGTTATTCCCCTTAATTGGGATGAGATTGATGTGTTGAGATTATTCTCCTTAATTGGGATGATATTGTTGTTGGCCTTGGATTGGATGTCGACTAACACGGCATATATGGGGAGACGACCTAGCCGATCGGGTAGTGATCGGACGCCATGTCGCGCCCGTAGTGGTTCCTCCTTCTTATTATCATATTTTATCCGCATCACCATGTCGATCCACATTCATTCATGGAGATATGGCTTAGCCTATCGAGCTATTATCGGACTCCATGCCTCGGGCATGGTGTGATGATCGAAGGCTAATGATCTCCCAACCAAAAAGGTAAATGTTTATTTGAAACTTGTTATGTTTTAACTTGGCATTTGGATATCATTGGTTTTTCTTTGTTGCTTCATGATTCTCCCCTTATTATATTGGCATTCTATTTCATGAGAGATTTACATACTAGTATTATTCCATATGTGCTAACTTCCATTTTGCAGGGGGCGCTGCATCTTTAATGGATACAGGTGGTTCCTTAGCAGGTAGCTTTGATCCTCGTTAGTAGTTACCCTCTACTCAAATGATTTGGTGAGCCCTATTCTATTCTGGGCCTTATATCACTTGGTATTGTACATTGTGTTTGAGGTATAGCTGCGGCCTTGTCACCGATGAACTAGAAATATCTGTATTTGTCAAACATATTTCCCCTTGTAACTATGAACTTGTAATATTTTGGAAATTGTAAATGAAGCTTCTATAAGTAAAGAAAAAAGGATGTGGTACACTTTATTCTTCTCATGTCTATTTCTTGTCACTGATTCTTAAATTGTTCTTGGGTAAGGTTGGGTAGAAGACATCAAGTAGTCTTGCTTGACTGGGATGTCTCGATCGAGCGCCGGTCGCACTCTCCAAGGTCGGGGCGTGACATTATTGCCGGGGAGCGATCTCTCAAATTCTCACGATGTTGACTATTATTGAATCCTCTGATCCCTATTTCATGTTCAGTTTATTTTGTTTACTAGTCCATACCGATTTCTATTATGCTAGGGTCTAACCTAGCCTTCTGTTAATCACGTTGGAGTCACCAACTCATTTCTCGAAATGAGGATATAACTTTATGGCTTATACTCTGTTATAGTCTCATGGCATGTCCCCTCTTGCCTTTTCTTTCACTTGGCTATAGACTCTGTCATCCTGTTATATTTTGATCTACCGTTATCACCCATTTATAACCTCTTACTCATAATGCTTCATTTACTCTTTTCTTATTTCCTGCTAATATTTCTGTCTATCACTTTATTCTAAAAACTTCAACAAAACTTTCTTTCACTTTTAGGTCCCCTTGCTCCATCTCACTGTCTCTTCAGGTTGCCTAACATTCTCTTTTTATTAGGTGTGTGAGTCATACTAAGGTAAATATTTATCTCTTCTAGGATTTCAATGCTTATCTTCTGAAATTTCTGATCATTCTAGTATTTATATCTAACTGTACTATTCTAGAGTGCACCACCTGGGTGTCTCACAAGGAGAACTATTACCACGTTTGTAATATCCTTCGAAAATGTCAGCTAACGCTAACAATCCAACCACCATTTTAGGTTACTCTAACCCCAGCTGGATCCTGATATTCCATCCTTCTCTTAAACTATATATGTTAGATCTCATAGGGCATAACTGAGATGGGTGTGGCCAATTGCACATACCTCTGTTACTGTTAAAGGTAACTCATAATGCTTATATTTCTCTGCCTGAATTGTAAATACTGATAATCTTAACTAATTGGGTAGCTCGTACCCTTCTTCACCTTGTTTCTATTACCTGTTAAAACTTATACTTTTACCTTCTAATAGTGCCATGGCATGTTATTCGTGGGGTATGTTAGATATTATCATCTTAGGGTATTAAGCAAGAAACTTGCACATCTGGTATGTACGATCTAGTAGGGCTTCCAACTGGTCCACGTCGTCAAGAACTTTCCCTCTACTAGCGCCCTTACATGTTGTTGTATTAGCCCTCTCGCTAGCTATAATCTTTATAATTGCAAGTATCTCTGTATCATTAGCAAACATAAGTCTTGGCTCGAACTCTTATGACTCAGCTCTATCACACGATTTGGACTTGAAAGGAGGGTAACAGACTCCTAAATGCCTTGTAGCTTCCTATTTATATAATGTGGTGCACAACACATCTATAAACAAGGCTCTACTAGACACGACTTGTAGATTCCCTAGGCTAGAACTGCTCTGATACCACTTTTGTCATGCCCCAAACCTGAGGAGGCATGGCTGGCACTCGGTTCCATACTCAGCCCGAGCGTATCACTCTTTAATTGTGAACTCTGGAGGGGTAACCCTCAACTTAGGCCAACGAGGCCTACCTGCAAATTGACAATATCAATCAAGGCCGATGAGGCCATATTCTGAATCATCTGAAAATAACATCTCTCTCATCCGAGGGGTAAACATACCCAAAGGCTCATATACATAACTGTACAGGCTGACAAGGCCTCCATGAATGGCTCCAACCAGCAATACCAGACTAAACCTTTACACAGGGCTGGCAAGGCCGCAATACTGATATATAAAATACACGCGACTCATCTACCAGCCTCTAGAGATAATTGAATTGTATCATGGTCGGAACAGGGCTTCGATATACCCATCGAACATGTATATATAAATGGACTCCAAAGTCTAGACATGGTAACTCCGAGGAAGTGGAGCTTACCGACCAAGCTAATGTTTGACTCTGTCTACTAGGAAGGTCTATCCAGCTATCTATCAGGACTTGCAAGCATGAAATTCAGCGTCCCCGCCAAAAGGGACGTCAATACAAAATAATGTACCGAGTATGTAAGGTAATAGAATAATTGAAAGCTGAAATTGAACTGATAATATAATAACTGAAAGTAACTAAGAGTCAAAGATGATCTGAAAATATGCTTACCTGCTGATATTGTCTCAACTCTCTCAATATAGTAAGTAAAATAGATGTACAGCGCTATAAGGCTCGGTACGTGTAATTGCTCTATCGTAGTACGCTCACTCATAGGCGCTCGACCATATTAGGCTCGGTATCTCGGCCATTATGGGTTCGCTCATAGGTGCTTGGCCACAGTAGGCTCGATATATAACTTACCATATGATTAGAGGTTACCCAATAGGATTCTACCCACCTATTATAGCTTGGTGGTGGTGAATACTATAATATAGTATATATATGGATCCTTTGCTCTCTTGACTGAAAAGACCATACTTAACTGAATATAAAGTCCCGATAAGGGAGAATACTGTAACTTATGAGACTAGGATAATGTAAATAAATTCAGGAATATAAATTTCTTTTTATGTCTTGTTATCAAACGCATGTAGTTACGAGAATCATGCCAAAATGAAGAAAATATTTAGACTTAATATACCTTATCACAATCTGTCCAATAACCATGTTGAAATCGTCTCATCGCACTTTAATCTACAACAACGATAATAGTACTATCGTTAAGCTACGAAAGATGCAACTATCGTACAACGAACAACAAGCTTATTTTATATTAAAACGGGCAGCATCTCCCATGTTTTCCTTGCTTTCCCCAAGTCCATAAAAATAACAAGAACTCATACAACCTTCATCTATATACTTTCAGCACCACAACACACCCAACAGCCCAATAACACAAATCCATTTACACAACAACAAGTGTGCAAATGTCACCAACAAAACTACTTTTAATACGATGAGCGACAAGCTCGGATCGAATCCCTTTTGAACCCTTTAACCCCAAATTCATTCATTTATTAACTTGAAAACATATCCAGCCTGATATTAAGTATGATTGGAGGACTTCTAACCTCCTATTCGTCTCCTAATTCACACTCAAATAGCCCAACAATCCATCAACAACAAGAAGAACAACTTCTAGGTATTGTGTGGTCGCTTCTTCTCCTAATTACAACATCATCAACATACTCAACATATTGAAAAGCACAAAAATAATAAAAACACTATAACCAAGCTATTACCCACGATTTTCAACCATATTAAGTCATATATACAACTTCAAAATAGTCCAATAAGAGACAACAAGTTTTTATACCACTTCAAGTGCTATCGTGTTGTTCTTCATCCAAATAAATTAACCAACACATAGATAAGCTTAATCACAAGAAATAGGGTGTTATAATTATTTTAAATAATCAGAAAAAACTCGAACCAAATCTCCCCTTAGCTTATAGTCACCCTTAATGATCTCACAACACCATAGAGACCCTCTTCTTCACTTAGGCTAACTTTTGAGGTTAGGTTTAGGTAAAACCACCTTGGATTCGACTTGGAACCTTGGAGAACTTTTAGAGAGATATTGAGGGATTTTGGGAACTTTACTTGGTCGAAAATGACAAACACTAAGCCTTCCAACCACTTTAAAATGTTCAAGGGTCGTCCACTGCCTAAGTGGGTCCCATTGGGAGTTGCTTGTGCAGTCTCGCGAAAATATGAATATCTATCTACTCCGATATCGTATAAACAAATGGTATAATAAGTTAGAAACTAGACTCGTAGATATTCAATTTGGTAGGTGGATCATCCCGTAATTCCAAGTATATTTGGAGAAAAGCTCAGCTACATTTGACCTAACTTTCAGCACATTATGAATGCAACTTGTGATGACCTTTGCCAACTTTTGTTCCACAACTCGCTTGACTTCAAAACACAATACAAAACTATCATACAACTAGAATAACTCATAACATAACCTCATTATCATGTTAAGCACCCTAGTCTCACCCCAAAAGTACATGTTATAACATTCCCAACTTGTCGACTTTCGACGAAACTTATTTTCTTCAATTCGTTTAGCTTCTAAGCCTTCCAACCCTCTTGGTACTTTTTCTTCATGATCTTAAATATTTGTGACCTCCAAGGTAAAATGATTAATTTACTTTATGTACTTTCAAAGATAATCTCATTTCTGAGCCTACATCAATAGACTTGCGATGTACTCTTACGTACAAAAACATGGGGTGTAAAACCTTGGACCCCAACCAAACATACCAACAATTCCTAAAACAAAATACAAACTCACTCGAAGCCTCAATTCACATCAAACAACACCAAAACCATAAATCGCACCATAATTCAAACCTAATGAAACTAATGAACTTTCAACTTCTAAAACATTTGTCGAACCATACCAAATCAACTCCGAATGATCTCAAAATTTGCACACTAGTCCCAAATGATACAACAGACCCGTTCCAACTCCCAAAACCAAAATCTGAACCCGATATCCACAAAGTCAACTCTCGGCCAACCCTCTCAACCTTCCAAACCTTCAACTTTTCAACTTTTGCCAAAAAGTATCAAATCAACTACGGACCTCCAAATCAACATCCAGACATACGCCTAAATCCAAAATCACCATACAAAGCTATTGGAACCATCAAAATACCATTCTGGAATCATCTACACAAAAGCCAAATTTCGATCAACTCTTTCAACTTAACCTTGCTACCTTGGGACTAAGTGTCACAATTCACTCTGAAACCTTCCGAAGCCAAACCAACCATCCCGGCAAGTCATATAACCATAAATAAATATAGAAGAAGCAATAAATAGGGGAACAAGGCTATAATACACAAAATGACCAGCTGGGTCATTACACTTTGAGACTAGAGTTGATCTTTCGTTGCTTAATATGGTGGATTTAAATGTGATTTTAGGTATGGATTGGTTATCTCAATACCATACTATTATTGATTCTCATGCTAAAACCGTGATGTTGGTTATGCTGGGGCTGCTGAGGTTGAAATAAAGGGTTCCTTGGATTATATTCCTAGTAAGGTGGTCTCTTTTATGAAGGCTTAACGGATGGTTGAGAAGGGATGTTTGGCGTACTTAGACTTTGTTAGAGATGTTAGTGTTGATACTCCTACAGTTGATTTAGTCCTCATAGTGAGAGAGTTTCCAGATGTGTTACCTGCAGACCTACTGGGCATGGAACCGGATAGGGATATTGATTTGGCACTGAGCACTCAGCCCATATATATATTCCACTGTATTGCATGGCTCCAGCAAATGTGAAGGAATTAAATGAACAATTGCAAGAATGACTGGGTAAAGGTTTCATCAGGCCTAGTATTTCACTTTGAGTGCACCAATACTATTTGTGAAGAAGAAAGATGGTTCCATGAAAATGTTCATTGACTACAGACAATTGAACAAGGTTACCATCAATAATAAGTACCAACTACCACACATTGATGATTTTTTTGATCATCTTCAGGGTGTTGGGGTATTCTCGAAGATTGACTTGAGATCGGGGTACCATCAGTTGAAGATCAGGACTTCAGATATTCCTAAGATGACTTTCAAGACCTGTTGTGGCATTATGATTTCTTCGTGATATCTTTTGGCTTGACTAATGCCCCAGCAACATTCATGTTTTTGATGAATAGTGTATTCAAACCTTATTTGGACTCTTTTGTCATTATGTTAACTGATGATATCGTGGTGTATTAAGGTATTAGGGAGGAGCATGAGCAACATTTGAGGATGGTGCTCTAGGTTCTCTAGGAGAAGAAGTTATATGCCAAGTTCCCTAAGTGTGAGTTCTGGTTAGATTTGATGGAATTCTTGGTCCACATGGTGTCCACTGAGGGGATTAAGGTTTATCCGAAGAGATTGAGTAGTTGAGAGTTGGCCCAGACCTTTTACAGCCACAGAGATCAGGAGTTTTTTGGGTTTGGCTGGATATTATTGCCGATTTGTGGAGGGTTTTTTATCCATCGTAGCCCCATTGACTAAGTTAACTCAGAAAGGTGCTGTGTTTAGGTGGTCAGATGAGCGTGAGGAGAGCTTTCAGAAGCTCAAGTCTGCCTTGACTACAACTCCAGTTTTTGTTTTTCCTTCGGGGTCAGGATCATATACAGTTTATTATGATGCTTCGCATATTAGTCTCGGGTGTGTGTTGATGCAGGATGGTAGGGTGATAGCCTATGCTCCACGTCAGTTGAAGGCTCATGAGAAGAACTATATGATGCATGATTTGGATTTAGTAGTTATTGTACACGCGCTTAAGATTTGGAGGCATTATCTATATGGCGTATCTTGTGAGGTGTATACGGATCATCAGAGTCTCCAACATCTGTTTAAATAGAAAGATTTGAATTTGAGGCAGTGGAGGTGGTTGGAGCTATTGAAGGACTATGTCATCACTATCTCTATCATCCGGGGAAGGAAGGCCAATGTGGTTGTAGACGCCTTGAGTAGGAAGGTGGAGAGCATGGAGAGTTTATAATTCATTCCAGTTGAGGAGAGGCCTTTAACTATGAATGTTCAGACGTTGGCCAACAGATTAGTGAAATTGGATATTTCGGAGCAAAGTAGAGTCCTTGCTTGTGTTGCATCTTGATCGTACTTGTTGGAGCACATTAAGGCTTATCAGTATGATGATCCCCATTTACTTGTCCTTAAGGATACGGTGCAATGAGGTGGTGCTAAGGAAGTGACTATTGGTGATCATGGTGTACTACAGTTTCAGGGCCGAATTGTGTTCCTAATATGGATGGATATAGAGAGTTGATTCTGGAGGAGGCTCACAGTTAGCAGTATTCGATTCACTTGGGTGTTGCGAAGATGTACCATGATTTGAAGAAGCATTATTGGTAGCAGAGGATAAAGAAGGACATTGATGGATATGTTGCTCGGTGTTTGAATTGTTAGCATGTCAAGTATGAGCATCAGAGACCCGGTGGTTTGCTTCAAAAGATTGAGATACCGGAGTGAAAGTGGGAGCGCATCACTATGGACTTTGTGGTAGGATTTCCATGGACGTTGAAGAGATTTGACGCAATTTAGGTTATTGTAGATAGACTGGCTAAGTCTGCACATTTCATTCCAGTTATGACTTCCTACACTTCGGAGCAGTTGGCTAAGATCTCCAGGAGATTGTGTGCTTGCATGGGGTACCTATTTATATCGTCTCGAATCGTGAAACTCAGTTTACTTTGCATCTCTAGAGAGCAGTTTGGCGTGATATGGACACACAAGTCAAGTTAAGCACCGCATTTCACCCTCAGATGGACAAGCAGTCCGAGTGGATCATTCAGATTTGGAGGATATGTTGAGAGCTTTTCTCATAGATTTTGGAGGCTAGTGGGATCAATTTCTACCTCTAGCGGAGTTTGCCTGCAACAAAAGCTACTGGTCCAACATCTAGATGGATCAGTATAAGGCATTATATAGGAGGCAATGTCGTTCTCTGGTTGGTTGGTTTGAGCCTGACGAGGCCAGGATATTAGGCACAGATTTGGTTTATGACTTTGGATAAGGTGAAATTAATTCAGGAGCCTCTTCGTACATCACAGTCCGGGAAAAAGAATTATGATGATCGGAAGGTTCGGTATGTAGCTTTCATGGAGAGTGAGAAGGTTCTTCTTCGAATGTCGCCTATGATGGGCGTGGAGAGATTTGGGAAGAAAGGCAATTTGAGCCCTCGATATATTGTTCCTTTCGAGGCATTGGAGAGGGTTGGTGAGGTGGCCTACAAACATGTTTTGCCACCCAGTTTATCGGGAGTTCAACCGATGGTTCATGTTTCCATGATTTGGAAGTACAATAAGGATCTGTCATATATGTTGGATTTCAGCTCGGTGTAGTTGGACAAGAATTTAGCTTATGATGAGGAGCAGGTGGCCATTGTGGATAGGCAAGTTTAAAAGTTGAGATCGAAGAATATTGCATTAGTGAAGGTTCAATAGAGAGGTCAATCGTCGAGTAAGTGACCTAGGAGACCGAGCATAATATGCGGATCAGATATCCTCGCCTTTTTAATATCCCAGGTATGATGCTAAACTCGTTCTAGTAAGAATGTTTGTTTAAGAGGGAAGAATGCAATGACCCAACCGGGCATTTTCTATATTTGAGCCTTGTTCCCCTATTTAATGCTTCTCGTATGGTTGTTTGTTGATATGTGACTTGTGCAGATGGTTGGTTTGGTTTCGGGAAAGTTTTGGAGTGAATTGGAATACTTAGTTCCATGGTTGGAAGCCTAAGTTATGAGAGTTGACCAAGGTTTGGATTTTGTGTAAACGACCTCGGATTCATGTTTTGATGGTTCCAATAGGTTCGTGGGGATATTTTGGACTAAGGCGTATGTCCGGATTTGGATTTGGAAGTTCCCATCTTAATTTGACTCCAATTGTCGAAAGTTGAAAATTTAAAGGTTTGGAGAGTTCATAGGTTTGACCAGAAATTAACTTTGATGATATCGGGTTTGGATTGTTGTTTCGGAAATTGGAATAGGTCGGTTGTATCATTTGGAACTTTTGTGCAAAGTTTAGGTTCTTTCCGGATTGTTTAGGCTTGAATCGGATACTTGATTTGTTGGAAGTTTATGAACTTATAAGATTGATCTTGAATCGGATACTTGATGTTCATTTAAGTGTTTTGATCCTTTGGATAGGTTTGAGGAAGAAATTAGGACTTGTTGGTGTGATTGACGGGGTCCGGGGAGGCCTCAGGTGTGTTTCAGATGAGTTCGGGAATATTTTAAAGTTGGATGGCAGTTCTGGTCTGGTGTTTTTGCACCTGCGAGGTTTGGTCCGCAGGTGCAAATCCGCAGAAGCTAACGTGAAGTGTAGAATCATATACGACTAGGGTCAAGGGAGTCCGGAGATGCGGTGGACCTTGCATGGATACGCGCGTGCAGGTGCACTACTTGTCCTCAGAAGCGGATGGTTGTCCACAGGAGCGGAAAGTCGGAGACTTAAGTGGTTTCCGCATCTGCGAGGATTTGTCCACAGATGTAGTGTTGCAGAAGCGACAGTTGGACCATAAAAGCGATAATCACTGGGTAGACCATTTGTAATCGAGAGTTTGGTTTAATTTATCATATTTTGAGAATGGGAGCTCGGATTGGGGCAATAACGAGGCAATTTTCACCCACTTAGATTGAGTAAGTGTTTTTACCTAGGATATGATTATATTAATGATTTTATCCTTGATTTTGGCTTTTGGTTGATGAAATCAAAGAGAGAAAATTGGGGGTTTTGTGAGAAAATTTGGAGAATCAATAATTGGGTTTTGAACCCCGATTCGAAGTCGGATTTGGATGAAACTTGTATATTTTAGATTCATGTTGGTATAGGTGATCGAGATTTGAGACTTTTGTCGGGTTTCGGGTGTGCGGGTGTGGGTTAACGTTATGGTTGACTTTTTATTTTTGAATAAAGATCGAGTCTTTATGCTCTGATATTGTTTCCTTTATCATTATTTGACATCATGGAATGTTATTTGACTAGATTTGAGTCGTTCAGAGGTCAATTCGTGAGGGAAGGCATTTTTAAAGTATTGATTTTGCTTGTTTGAGGTAAGTATCTAGCCTAATCTTGTGTGAGGGAATAACCCCAAGGTTTGAACCTTATTTTTATAATTGAAATGTAGGTGTTGCAATATAAGCGAGGTGACAAGCGTATATGCGTGTGCTATGTATGAAAAATGACCGGTTTAAACTCCAGGCTTCTACTATGCCTTGATTTGAATGTGTGCACTTTATGATACATATATAATTCATTGTATGACTATGCGAGCTTATTCTTTCATGTTAGAGATCATGTTTTAGGATCATAATTTCCTAATTGGCCAAAATGGGCATTTGCGGAATCGTCGCTAAATTGATTTAGCCATAGTCATGATTTATATGTTGAACCCTCATCCGTATTTTAATTATTATTGTTTCCTAATGAATTTTATTGATGAGGATATGCCTCTTTATGATAATTTATATCTTGCATTGTTGTGATTATAGCACATGTGGAATTGTTGGGCGGATTGATTGGGATGTTGGCACGAGGTTTTTGTCATGCAATCATGAATGATATTGTTATTGTGTCGGGGTACGGAGCAATAATTATGGATATTGTTATTACGGAGCGATAAGGGTGAAATTTTTTATCACATAGCGATAAGGGTGGTATTGTTACTATGGGGCGATAAGGGTGCAAATTGTTATTATGACGAAATGTGGGGAGGTGACATATGCCTCTATTTCTATTTGATGATTTGTTTGTCAAAATGGATTTTCTTACGTTGAGTTTCTATCACCTGCTTTAACAAGGTTGTTAATATTGTACTCCATTATATATATTATTGTTGTTGGTTTTGATATATATTGCACATATTCTTTAACTAGTATCACATGATTTGAACCTTGTCACTACTTCACCGAGGTTAGTCCTGATACTTACTAGGTACCGATTGTGGTGTACTCATACTACACTTTTGTACATTTTTATGGAGATCCGAGTACTGGAGGTAGCTAACCTCGCGAGTGAGCTTGTGATGGATTGACAGGATTCAAGATAGTGCTGCATGGATGTTGTGGACAATTGGAGTCCCTTTCTATTATTTTCTTATTGTTGTATTACTTTAAAACATTATTGTAGTTATTGAGTCTCATTATGTATTATGATTAGATCTCATGACTCAGTATTACCGGATTTTGGGAAGTTGACTTATGTACTTATATTTTGGCTTCATTGAAATTTAATTCCGCAGTTTATGTTAAAATTCTGAGTTATTATATCTTATTTTAATATTTTGTATCGTTGTGTGCTTATCTTACCTCGTCTTAGAAGTTAGGTGTCATCACGATCGTTGATGGAATTTTTGGATCGTGACAATAGTAGTTCCGAGCTTCGACCCAAGTATAGTAAATCTTTCCCTCTTCTTAGAAGCTCCATAGACATATGTTAGTACAATAGATAGTATTATGCTTGTCATTTGACTTGGTTAATCTACAGAGTTTGGAGAATTACCATGCATTTCTAATTTTGACAATTTGATTATGATTTAAACGGAGATTTCTATTTGGACTCAACTTGACCTTGTTATTGCTTAGTAAGTTATTAAATGGATTTGGGGACAATTATCATAATTCTCTATTTTATAAGATACTTTTGATGCGGTTCCTTAGCAACGGATGCTTGTCGCGCCAGGTTGGATTTGGGGCATGAAAAATATTGTCGGGAAAAGTGAAGTTTATAAAAATACTTCACAAGGGATGCTATGAAAATTGCAAAATGTGAGACATGTTTCTGGCCTGAAGAAACAGCTGATATCCATGGGTCAGATTGACAATGAAGGATACATAATAATATTTGATAACGGATCATAAAAGATAACCAAAGGAAATTTAGTTATGGCACGGGGCTCCAAGAAAGAAACACTATATTCAACCACAATACAAGATAATATAGCACTAGTTGACTATGACCGTGAATCAACATTGTGGAACCGGAGGCTTGGGCATATGAGTGAGAATAGAATGAAGTTGTTAACATCTAAATAAAAATTGCCAAACCTCAAGCATGTTGAATTAGTTTTGTGAGAGATTGCATTTACGGAAAACAAAAAGGGAGTTATTCTCAAAGGCGGGAAGGACATCGAAGAAAGAGAAGCTAGAACTAGTATATATAGATTTGTGGGGACTAGCTCCTATAAATTCCATTGGAGGAACATGTTATTATGTCAACTTCATTGATGATTCCACGAGAAAGGTATGAGTTTATTTTTTGAAAAACAAATCTGATGTGTTTGTTACCTTTAAGAAATTAAAAGCTGAAGTTGAAAATTAAATAAGCCTAAAGATAAAATGTCTGAAGTCTGACAATGGAAGAGAGAGTATGATACTCAAGAGTTCAAATCATTTTGCTCTGAGAACGGAATCCGAATGATCGAGACAGTTCTTGAAACACCAAAACAAAAATGGCATAGCCGAGAGAATACATTCTGGATTACCAAAATATTTTTGGGTCGAGGCTGTTCACACAACATCTTACCTCATAAATAGGGGACCATCAATACCACTTTATTTGAAATTCCTGAAGAGGTTTGGATAGGAAAAGAGGTAACTCTCTCACATATGATAATCATTGGTTGTATTACTTATGTGCATATAAACTCCAATAATAGAGATAAGCTTGATCCTAAGCTATTATTTCTTTGTTAGATATGGTGATGATAATTTTAGTTATCGATTTTGGGAATTAGAATAGAAAGATCATAAGATAAGACGTCACTTTCAATGAAACTATGATGTACAAGGACAAGCTTGGAGTAGAACCAACTAGCAGCAACAGACAAACATCTAAAACGGATGAGTTAGAAGAAATCTCATAAAATAAAATGGTTCCAGTGAATAGAATTGATTCTGAAATTGGAGATGCGGAAGTAGAAGCCAAATCTGCATCAGAACCAAAACCAGAATCAGTATCAGAGAAAGAATCAGAACTAGAATCAGATTTGAAGTCGGAACTAGAATCTAATTAGGGATCAGTTACTCGTGAGCCTATATTAAGGAGATCTCAAATAATTTCTAGAGTTGTAGAGAAGTTATCTCCCTCTCTCCATTATGTACTTCTGACCAATGCTGTTGGAGAACTAGAATATATTGTTAAAGCAATGCAGGTGATGAACTCTAATAAATGGAAGCTAACCAAGAAAGAAGAGATGAAGTCTCTTCAAAAGAATAAACTATGAACACTCACAGAGTTACCAAAAGAAAAGAAGGTATTGCAGAACAAGTGAGTGTACAGGGTCAAAGAAAAGCATGATGGCTAGATAAGATACAAAACAAGGTTAGTAGTTAAAGGATTTTAGCATAATGAAGGAATTAACTACACTGAGATCTTCTCACTTGTAGTTAAATTAACTACTATCACGTTGGTGCTAAGTATTGTTGCTGATGAAAATTTGCATTTGGAGCAGCTAGATGTTAAAACTCCTTTCTTTCATCATGACCTTGAGGAAGACAACTACATGAAGTAACCTGAAAGTTTTCAAATTTATGGTAAAGAAAGACTTGTGTTCGAGTTAAAGAAGAGTTTGTATAATTTATAACAAGCTCCCTGGCATTGGTACAAGAAATTTGGTGGATTCATGCATAACAATGGGTTCACGAGATGTGCGATAGACCATTGTTGTTATATCAAAAACTTTAAGAAATGTTATAATATTTTACTGTTGTAGGTTGATAACATGCTGATTGCAGGGTCTAGCATAGGCAAGATCAACAGGGTTAAGCAAACGTTGGTGGTGGAATTTGAAATGAAAGACTTAGGACCATCTAAGAAAATGCTTGGGCATGAGGATCAACAAAAACAGATATGAAGGAACATTAACATTATCTAAAAATGCACATACATAAGGTACTAAGCAAGTTAGTCTTCATGATGCAAAAACTACAAGTACTTTACTAGGAAGCCATCTTAATCTATCGAAGCACCAATCACCTAAGACAGATGAAGAAAAGAAGTACATGTCCAAAGTTCCATATGCTTCACTAGTACGATGTTTGATGTATGCTATAATTTGTACTAGACCTAACATAGCCCATGTTGTTGGAGTTATCAATACATACATGTCAGATTTAGGAAAAGAGCATTAAGAAGGTGTAAAATAAATTTTGTGATACCTCAAAGGCACCTCGGGTATGATACTTTATTTTAAAAGAAGCAATATTAGCTTACAAGGTTTTGCTGATGCAAACTTGGCGATGATCTGGATAGTTAAAAAGTATCCCAGGCTATGTGTTCACCTTGGGTGGTACTGATATTAGCTGGATGTCCAGAATTCAGAAAAGTATTGCTCTATCTATCATTGAAGCAGAGTACATGGCAATCTCAAAAGCTAGAAAAGAGATGATTTGGCATAAAAACAATCTAAAAGTGTTAGGAAACGAATAGGACAATTGTGAGCTTTTCAGTAGCAGCCAAAGTACAATTCAGCTTGCCAAGAATCCAGTATTGCCATGAAGATCGAAGCACATCCAGCTAAGATATCATCATATCCGAGAATTGATAAATAATGGAACACTTTCGCTGAAGAAGATACCAAAATTAAAAAACCCATCAGACATGTTAACTAAAATTGTCTATATTAACAAAATGAGGTTGTGCACTGCCTTAATTTGCCTCAAAATTAGTAATGTGAAGTCGCCACATGGCTTTGAGAGGGAGATTGATGGGATTTACAAACCAATGTGAAGAAAATTAAGTGTGAACCCAAACCCATTGTAATAGCCTCCCAAATATAGCCTAACAATATTTGGTTGGTAAACATTTTCAAAGATGAAGAAAAAGAAAGAGATCATGTCTGAATTCTCTTTTATTTGTGATGTCATCAATATCATAAATAAGAGGTTTTTTATTACTATAAATAAAGACTTCTTCTCTTGTAAGTATCCACTTCATAGAGAAAGAAAATATCTGTAAGAGAAAATATTGAGAGTTTGAGCGGTTTTTTAGTGAGGATATTTCGAAAGACAATTTTTTTACTCTGTTAGCCACGAGAATATTGTGCAACTCGAGTGCTTATTATATCTCAACTCGGGTCGTTTCCTTAATTTATAAGGACTTTTCACATAAATATTTCGGTGTTATTGTTTCTCTCTTTTATCCCTTAAGTTTGACTGTGGATGTTTATGTGTGGGTATTTCGCTATTTCTAACAATTTTATATGATGCAAAGAGTGCAGTGGATATGCTGTAGGAAATTTTGAATACCTCATGTAAGTGTATGTGACTTGTCAAGATATTTGATATATGTTTTCTACCCTAGAAAAAAATTGACTTTCTACATACTTCTAATTCGATTAATATTGTAATGTTTTATGTTATCTTAACACAAAAAGTATTTCTGGAGACTATTTTCCCTAGTTGACTTGCAAGTGAAGTTAAATAATACTCTTTTTTGACTTCTGATATTCTTGCTAAAATTTTCTTTATATCGAAATAGCCGATAAGGAAAAAAAAGTTTATTTTGTGGGGAGCTAGAGAAAAAAAAGCAAATTTGATCTTCCCACTTTTACAAATTAAAAACAATAACAAAGAGCAAGGTTAAGGTTACTTTTCAACTTTCAAATTCACAATCAATCAATGTGTGATTTGAATTAGCTTTGATTTATATTTTTTTAAAATTAGGTTTTGAGAAGTAGTTAGAATTACCTCTCTAGTAGATGTTTTAGAGAATGTTTATTTAGCTTTGAAAAACTTACAGTTAGTTCATTTTGATTTTGGAAAATATTTGGTTTGATTTTCAAAAAATAAAATGCGATTTTTCCCTTAAAGATGATGGTTTTCAGTTCGTGTTTAAAAAAACTTTCTAGGACTTACTTTAGGACTCGTCCCGGTACGGGACACTATCAAACTATCC